>VXBW01003700.1:852528-996543 GCA_013400375.1 Thinocorus orbignyianus
TTTTTTTTTTTTTTAATTATTGAAATATTGAAGCTGAAGCTTTAGACTGTAACTTGTTCCGATTACTTTCCTTTTCCCTCATTGAAAGACAAACTCTTGTCCAGGAACAGTACTGCAAGCCCTGCCTTGTCATTTAGCACATCTTCACCCAACAGACCTGGAGTCTAGAGAAGGGGGCGATCCAGCCTGCCCGCTTGACTTCTTTCCATCTCAGAGATGGGGCTTTCCTTTTCCATAACCTCCAATCATCCCCTCTCCCTGTTCTCAGTGCCATCTTCCCAATGGAAAATGAAATTGTAGAATCATGGAATCGTTAGAGTTGGAAAGGACATTAAAGATCATTGAGTTCCAACACCCCTGCCATGGGCAGGGACACCAACCACCAGACTTGGTTGTTCAAAGCCCTGTCCAGCCTGGCCTTGAAGAAAACACTTTATTCCCAGGGGGCCACAAATAGCTTAGAGAGGTGTTTTATTTATTGCTCACCGGGAGTAGCAGTTCTTCTTTACAGCTCTCTCTGCAGCTGTAGAGGAACGCTGTGCTATTTTTCTCTATGTAAACAGGCCATTCTTTACGTCCAGCCAAAGTGATCGCAAACAGCATTTTGACTGTGAAAGCACAGAGGACTTTCCAGACTTAGATGAAAGTAGTTAGTTGAGGTTTATATAATTCTTGTTTAAATTCATTATACATGCATGGATGCATGAATCTTGCAAGAACTTCTCTAACTATGTATTTTGGTGCCTAAGGAATACCATTCTGCAGAGATAAAAGCCCAAATCCATCAGACCCTTGTATCAGAAATTCTTATCTAATTTTCAACATTTATAGAAGGCTAATTACCTTCCTCCTCTCACCCCCCACTGTTTTAACAAGGAGTTGGATAAACTTTTTCTTTAAGAGGATGTAGCAAAAGTTTGTGATCCAGTTAACCCTGACTGGTAATCTCACTTCCTTCATTGGTTTATAACGGGATTCTCATCAGGTCTTTTACATCAGCACTTTTGGGGGGTTGCCTTCATTTCTTGTTTCTGATGTAAGAAACCAAGAGCTTGTTTTGGTGGACCAAAGCTGTGTCACTGTGAGATCAAAGAGATGGAGCCAAGAAGATGCCAGGCTCCTGGCTGCCAGCATATGCCTGCTGTGAGACATACTGTTCAGAAACCCTTGGTGTAACGTGCACTAAACAACCGTAGTAATAGAAGTGATGTGATACCCTGTTGTCTGGAGCATTACAATATACCATACTTTCATGGATGAGATGAATGAAGGAAAGAGAGGAAATGATTACTCTGCAGGAGCCTGAGTCAATGGCTCCCCATTCTCTACCAGACCTGGAAACATTTGGCTCTTGCAAATAATCTTTAATCAGATAGGTCATGCTATCAAAGTCAATGGCTCCTTCTGCGAATAAAGAGTACTCAGCAGCCTAAACATTTGCTGGACCGATTTCTAAGTCTTAAAAAGCTCAGAGGAAACACAAAATACATTTCATAAATTCTTGTTGCTGTAGTTCACATTTTACTATAGAGTGAAATTTTATTGCTAGTTGTCATTTATTAGACAAAACAAAAAAAAAAAAGAGAAATATGAGCAGGATCCAGATGGCATTGTGCTTTTTACATAATTGCAAAATACTTATGTTACAGGCAATTTTCATTATGTACTAATCAAACTTGTGTAATCCTGTCACTGCACTGTCAGTACGATTATTACTTCTGTTTAACAAAAAAGTTGAGTAACAATCACAAAAAAAACGAGATAAATTAAGGGTCGTCTCAACAGAGACACCAAAGTGAAAAAGGTCCTGCCGCAGTTGTAGCTCTCAGCATCCATGAAGCCAGGATGAATTGTGTCATCAGTGTGAAACACTCCGGAGAAAAGCAAGTGCTACAACAACAATCAGACAAGATCACAAGAGCAGTTAGGCGGCTAGCAAAGATGTCCTTTGTAAACATCTGAAAGTAGCACTCAGAACCTGCCGTGTTTCCTCCCTTTGCCACACAGAGAACAACAATACCTGAGAGCACTTTTGTTACGTGTGCTTCGGTTGGGGAGAATTTACAGAACATGAAGAAATAATCAAAATATAACAGGAACAGTAAGAGACAGGCAGAGTGTTCTTGCGGCATCCCAGAAAAAGACATCACAAATTTAGCATCGCGGGCTGAGCTGGGAGGAGAGGGGGCTCACAATTCAGCTTTTGCAATTGGCCAGACAGAGAGGTCCTGACACCATGAAGAGCTGCTCTAGAATGAGTGTGTCTCAGGACGGAGACAGTGTTGATGGCCACGCAAGTAACAGTCACTGTCACCGCACAAAATCACTACAGTCACCTTCAAATTGTGAAAAACAGTTATGGCTGCAGCCTGTAAAAGCCGGCATGAAGACTTTGCCTTGAATCTTGTTGATGGACTGTCTGCAGACCACAGTGACCACTGTTGCAATCTGACAATCTGGTAAGGATGACTGCTTGCAGGACGAATGATGACTGTCCCTTTACTTACACCAGGGTGGTCTTTCTCACAACCAGTGAGAATAATCTCCAGCTTCAAACTTTCAGTTTTTAGCCAATTTGCTGCAAAGCCCTGAACTGACCCTGTGTGCTCCTGCCATTTCGTGTCTCCTGGTAGCTGGGGAAGAGCAGATTTCCGGAGCTCTCTGTGCAGCTGGAACAGTTGCAGGCAACTTGGAGCCCCTGATGCAACTGCAGAATTGAAGAAGTATCTCTTTGGTTTCAGCTTGCCACTGCCCTGCAGTGACTACCTCCTCCAGGGGAGCAATTTTGGCTGGAACCAATCTTTATCTCATCACTCCTTTGACTCTCGCTGGCTTCCACGCCCAGACCACCTAAACTGTGATAGCTTATAAAACACTGAAGCCTAGGTGGCCTTAAAACACCAGCCTGTCTTTTTAAGCATTCAGGACCACATTCACTTCTAGTATAATCCCCAAGGCATAGGATTTCTGCCTGTTGACATTCACATGCTGCAGGAGGCAGCATTTGCTGTACATTGGGTTGTAGAGGAAGCCCTGAAGTAGGATTTTCAAAGGCTTTTTCTTCTGATCACAACTGAGATCTTACAGAAGAAACACCTGCAGCCCAGGCAGTGTCTGCTTTCCAGTGTGGTCACGGCACTGATTTTTGATGTGGGAGGTGTGGACTCAAGTCTTTTATTTTACGGAGATCTTTGAACCTACACTCCAGGCAAGGAACCAACCACAAGGCTACTGGATATTTTGGTACTACTCTCTCATCTTTTGTATTGTTGCCATTCCACACTTTTAGGAACAAGTGTTTTTATAGTGCAGTTTGATCTAATTATTTGTGTATAGGTCTGGGGTTTCTTGTTTTCTGGGAAATGAAAGGTTTTTTTTATTTTGGGTACATAAAAAAAGGAGCAGGAAAATGCATGGATATTATCTGGAGAGCTTTGGTAACTTCCTGTTGAGGATTCCAATGAGCTCTTCCACGGAATTTTTGGGGAGAGTTTGAACAGACCTAAGCTTTGTTGTTCATATGCTTTGAAAAGACAGACTGCAGCAGCATGAAGATCTGTGCTGAAGACAATGTTTTTCCATAAAATCTGAGTTGTTACCTACTCTGATGGTTCTGAAAATCTCTGATGTGAGTATTCTCAATGATGCTTGAATTTGAAGCCTGGGGACAGGAAGAGACTTTGACAATACACAGATTTTTAAAATAAATAAATAAATCCCAACCTAACCATGGATTCTACATGAAGCACTTATAAATAAAGTCACAAAAGAATACCATGGCAACGAAGAAAGAAAAGAGATCAAACTAGTCATTATAAAAGACGAATCATGTGCTATCTTCATTGCAAGCTTTATAATCTCTCATTCTGCTGTCTCTTACACCATCATAATACACAATCTTGGTTGAAGCACTGTGGAACTGTTCTTTTCCCTCCAATATAAAAGCCATTGACTTGCAGGAAAATTTCACTGAGAAAATGTATTCTATATATAAGCGAAGAAAATGCTAGTTTTTAAAACAGGAGCTTTGACATATAAGCAGATAAATCAAACACATTTAATCCATAGCCAAACAAAAAATGAACACTTGAAGCTAGGGAACAAAATATCAAAGCAGAGGAAAATCACCAGAAGTCATAGCATGCACGAAATTTGAAGAATTGCTGCAAATTGCTGGCACCTTCCTCTGAACTTGCTGCGTCTGCTTCTTCACACATCTCTTGAGTTACAGCTGTGTGCTAGTCCTTATGTACTGGGCACCTCTAGTTTATTACTTTTTTACTCAGAGCAACCTGCCACCTTAGAAGTCTCCAAGTTCTTTCACACGTGTGGAAGTGCTTTATATTTCTGCACTCTGCAGTTCCTAGAAGTTCTGTGCCTTCTCACATAAACAGTTCTATTGAGTTTCCAATACCAGGTTACAAAATATGATTCATAAATGAGTTGGACTTTACCAGGTTGGACTTTACACACCTTTAACAGATTGTTTCAGGACCTTTGTTTCAGCAACAGAATCCCATTCCTACCATTCCTACCTCATCTAAGTTCAGCTGTCAGTCGTGTCAACGTCCACGTTGAAGCTTGCTGCATATTCCTTGGAGATCCAGTTGATAGCCAATGGTATTTAGAGCATGACTTATTAGACCAAATGTCAACATTAATTTTAAGAAGCAATGAACTGTGTCCTAAACTTCTTCGACCAGTACAGGTGCCCATGGTAACATGTATATATGGACATACTTAGGTTCCATTGCCATATGATTTTAAGATAATTGGTTCTTGGATTTTTTTGTTTGGTTGGTTTTTGGTTTTTTTTAGCATAGTCTTGCAAAATTTCATTGTCTTCAGCACATTTACTGTGCTGGTGGGACTTCCCAAGGGTCTGTCTTTCATGATATATTCAATTGGACCATGCATATACAGATGAAGATACCCCGTAACAGACTCCTCAGTTCTGGAAAACAGACCTGAAGAGATGGTCACCCAGTTCTTCAGGAGGACAGATGAGCCATCTTTCTGCCTGAGAACTGCAGGTCTTCATTCCTTGTGAACTGGATGTGTGTGTGTGTCTGTGTGTGTGTGTCTGTATGTGTGTGTTTTTAAAGAAAGGGGAGCAATTAATACGTTCTGCCCAGTGACATATAACTCTTCCTCAGAACTTCAAACTTACTGTTGACTACCCAATATAAAGAAAATTATCATGACAAAATGACCAGGCTATTTTCACATGCTCTGCTTATTGCCTTTACAAGTTTAAAAGAGAGACACACTGATAGGAGGTTTCACATTATAGTTAAGAAACATAACTTTCTCTTTAGTGCTTCCCCTAGTTTTCTCACTTTTGTTTTTCCAATTATTTTGATTAAATTTACCCCCATGATCTTATTTTTTTCTTGGACATCTAATAGCAAGCTTAAAAAAATAATCACAGCTGATGATAGGGCAAAGAATTGCTGTGTTTTTTATTGGTTTCTTTTTTTCTTTAGAAGTTACAGCTTTAGCACTTTAAACACTACATAAAACATCAAAATTACTCCGAAATGGAGTAATAATATAACATAAAAAAACCGCTGCCCTAAATTAATATTTACATCTATTCTTGCCTCTGTGTGCTGATCCATTTTTAAAGCACTTATAAGATTTTTTTTTATTATTCTGAGGCTAGAAAATAGGCTCCAGTACTCTTGTGGAAGGACACATTATATTCCTACTGGTTGATAAAAGCAAGAAAAAAAGAATTCACTTCTGTAACATAAATGAATATTAAAATAATCTCATTTTGGGGAAACTGCAATGTTAGTTCATTTCCTTACATAGATTGAAGTGGTCACTTACTCCCTCTTTATGTCTTATTGGATTATTTTTGGGCCTAATCCTGCTGTGTTGTGAGATAGTTCTAATAGATTCTAAGTTGCCTACATAATGTGAATATCAGCTCTTCTCCAAGATTGCATCTATAAGGACATATCAAAAAGTCAATTTTTTTTTTTTTTTTTTAAAGAAATTTAAATTGTAGTCCATTTATTCTGCTTTTTCTTTTCCATTTTTAAGGACCTGAGATCCTCCAGCCCGGATCATTCCTCCGTGCAAGGTGGAGTACATTTTCTTCATTAGCTATATTTTATTTACAAAAATTGCAAAAAGTAGGTGTCACAGTCAATAGAAAGGTGCAGGTAAGAGAGAACAATGGAGCAGGAGGAAGGCTATGTGTTCAGACTGATCATCTATACACTTATGTACTTGGAAATTAGTAAGTTAATGTCAGATACATAGAATGAGAGAGCGACTAATATCCTAAGACATTTGCCTTCTGGCCACTCCTGGTAATTTGTTACAGGAAACACAAGTGGAGTGCATTCTTGAAGAGACTTTGAAGAGGGACTTGAAAGAGGGATGGACTTTAGAGATTACTCCTGAGCTATAGGTTAGACACAAAGAATCTTGTTGAAAAGGATACAAGGGGCTCTGTAGGAGAGACCTGGGACGAGAGAGGTCATGAGAACGTACAAGGGCAAATGCAACTATTTTTGTACAAGTAAAGATGCAGAGGTAACCTCCATTTGATGTCAGTGACTCACAGAGGGACTCAAGAAAATAGGTGTGGTGCCTACAAAAACCTGACAGCACATCAGAGATCAGAGTGGGTAGCAATCCAGAGGTCAGGGATGAAATCTGGACTAGCGTACTTTCTGCAATGCCCATGTGAAGGGTGGCTTGGGTAAGAGGCCAAAGCAAACCATTTTTCTTTGGATACGTCAGTTGCTAGTAAGAGGAGAGGTACCACAGACCAAGAATGGTGGAAGAGACACGCCAAGGATGGAGAAGCATGCTTGCGGGCAGTAGTCAGAACTGGTTGAGGAAAATCAGGACCAGAGCCTCAGAGGCTGAGCTCCTGAGGACTCCACAGAAGTCGGAAGACAGCAAGTGAAATAATAAAATCTACAAAATGGAAAGCGTACAATCTTGAACAGAGAAGAGAAAGGAGGAACCTGGAGTTACAGGCTTCCCACTTACAGAGAGCCAGAAAAAGTCTGATTTTTAAAGAAGAATGAGGCTGACTGTGTGAACTGTCTGAGGGGTCAAGGCAGCTGAGAAGAAAATAGACTCCCGGATTTTGTTGTGACTAAGAGCTCTCTGAAGACCTTGAGCAGCAGAGCAAAAAGAAGGAGCTACAGACAATCAGAAACGGTCCAGAATCCAGAAGAAGCTCAACACCTCCTGTAAATACAAATAGATTTGCCTACCACAAATCATATTCATCCTGTAGAGTCTCATAGTACAAGAACAGTATTTCCAAAATAGTATTTCATGACTGAGAAAAGCATCACAGTGAGTTCTTGCCTGAGAATACAGCCAGACTCCCTGACATTTACAGGAGATATCTCAAGGTCATTCGTAGCACTCAGAGACTGGGCACTTTCAGTCTTTGCCTTTTGACTTCAGCTCCTGTTTTGGTGACATACTCTGTTGGTTTGGGTAATGGTAAGTGACAGACTGGCCAGGAGCTCCCTCCTCCTCCTGTGCAGGGGACTCCGTGCGCTTTGGCTAATTACACATCAGGGGCTGCTGTGCTGTCCCTCGCAGTGAGCGTAAATCAGAAGTCAATTGTCCATTCTAATCAGATTTCACCAGAATATATGCTACGTGAAGTTTCAAGTGACTAGAATTAGCTTACACACAGTAAACATTTCAGGTCTGATCTGATCATTTTAAGTGAAAACTAGTGAGCTTTAACTGTAGGGAAGAAAAAGCCACACTATGATCAATAAACAAGGAATGATCTGAGAGAGGCAACTAGCATGTCTGCTTAATCATCCTACCAGCTGATCAGATTTATGATATGAAGTAAATTAATCACATGCTTTCAAAAAACTTGGGTTTATACTATACAAACCTCAACCACAGGCTTTGCTGTGGTAATTTGATTTGTGAAGATTTCCTCTGAGACAGCAACGGGGATATGTTTACAGATGAAACGTATACAAGTATTCATCATCCTATTCTAATAGCTATTGTATTAACTTTTTCCTGGGCACTTTTGATGGAACCAGCTCTCTCGTTACTTGGCTAGACGTTCTCTTTCTCGGTGTTTACACATGAATAAGAAGATTCAACGCGGACTCTTCACTGTAATTTAATTTCTCAACACAAATCATGTTCTCACCACAATAATAAAAACAAGTTTTGTTCTCAGATTGATTTCATTTTTTTCTTTCCTTTGTTACTACAGTGTCTGCAGTTTTTAGAAGCACTTTTGCAAAGATATTGATTTTTTTTCTTACATGAAGCATCAGTTTTCATGGTGCAAACCTGTCCTCTCTTCGCTTGTTATGATGGTACTTTCAGGGAATGAGAGAAGAGAGAAGGAATGCCATTTTCTAGCATGATTTTTTTAAAAAACCCTGAAGTATGGGCACCCTCTAAAGGTCTTTTAGGTTTGCTGCTGTTCTTTAACACAGATGGTATTTCTGTATAGACCAAGCTCAATATTTCACTTCCCCAAAAAAGGCCAGAGCTGTACTCTGTGAAAGGCTATGGGCTAGAAATTTAAGTCTAATTTGCCTAGATAGTATGCATTTTCCAAAGGGAATGTTTCAACAAACCCAAACACAACTTTTCCATAACCACTAATACGATACTTAATATCAATCAAGTAGTAAAAATTCTGTGATCTGCTGGAGACAGAGTGGATCTTGTGTTCAAGTTCATATAAGCAGCAACTGTTTTTTTTCTTAACTAAATGATTTAAGTTGATGAGGCAGAGAGAAGGAAAAGGTCAAGAAACTGAATAAATTGTTCCTTATCTATGAACATGTCTAGTTCTCTGTATTCTTCCACACCAGTTAGTATACATTTCTCTATATTATACATTTCTCTATATTCTCCAGCCAGAATGGAAGTCAACAAACACTTTCCTCCTGAATGCCCTGTAACTAACCAAAAATAAGTGGGTAAACCAACAAAACAGTTGGGAAGTCTCTCAGACATTGCAGCACTCTTGGCAGACAGCATCCACTTGGGTGTCTGGGCTTCACTGCTGGGGCATCCAAGTTATGAATAAAGGGAGGTCTTAGCTTGATGTGGTCCTGGTACTGCATTTGTGCCAGTGCCTTCCTTACAGAGATCATGCAAAACTAGGGATGAAGTTCAGTTCTCAGAAAGTCTCTTTGCTGTTTTCTTTGCTTAGTATCTTCTGCTTTTTCACAAACTGCTTTAGATTTGTCAATATGTCTCTAAGGTTATTATTATTTAGTGCTGCAGTTTAAGTCCCAATTTGATAAAAGGTCAAACCTGTGCTAAGTGAGGAATAATGGTCAGAACACTCTCTTCCAAAAAAGGAGCATCTCCTAAGAACAGCAGCAGCAAGTGTTATTTTTCACCTCATGCAGAGAAGGAGCTGAGGCAGAGACAGGTTAAGTGGTCTACCCAAGACTGTAAAGATTCCTGTATGACAGCCAGAACTGAATAAAAAAGATACCATAGTCCAGGAACTACCTGATTTTTTTTCCGTTTTCTCTTGTCTGGAATGAGTTCATCCATGCCTTAGTCCCTTCATGCTGCATTCCCTTATCCATTTTGGTCGTGTCTAGATTCTTATCTATTCACGTTCTCTTGTACCGATTCAGAATACTGCTGTTTAAACTATTTTCCTGTGTTGGCACTTTTAACAGTGCCATTTTCTTCCTGGTTTTCTTTTTGAGTTTCCTCCTCTCCATCACATGAAGCATGTCTTCTTTCTTCAAGGCCATTCAAAGTCCAGACCTTTCCTGTGCTCTATCAGGATGGCAGCTCCCTCCTACCCACGCCAGACATGAGTTGTCTATTCAGACTGTTCACTTAGGAGTATTTCCCTCAAAATTCTCCAAAATTATTTCATTACCCTCCTTCAAATCCCACCTTAAAATTCCTTGGGTCCTATGACAAGCTTGGTGATGCTTGGTTGCAGTTGTGCTGAGACCAGGACCAACTGCAGGGGCCAGCGTGAGAGCATTGTCTCCTTCTGCTCTCCCATCTGTCGGCATCTCCTGCTTCCCACTGGAAGCTCTTTGGGTGCAGACCACACTTCTGTCTCATGGTGTTAAAGCACCTCAAACAAGAGGGTGGTGGTTCATGAAAGTGGCATCTATTTCTAAAGCAGGACAAATACTAAATCAGTGTCACGACACCAGCAATTTATTTGGTCAGTAACACCAGAATCAAAAGTGGTAAATCACTGCCACCGAGACCTACACCCAGCCAGGCATGATCAAAATTTTTTTTTTTTTTTTTTTTTTTTTTTATTTTTTTGTACATTGGAATTCCATTTATTCAACCCAGTGTATGTTTTGCCTTTTGGTAACAGCATTGCAGTGTTGGCTTGTGTTCAATACCACATCCTTCCTGACCTCCAAACACTTCTGTGTAGCACTGCTGTTGCAATCACTCATTTGAGGGATGATCTATTTGACTGCTGAATATTCTAACAATAAGATAGCTTGTGGAAATAGAAGCCTGGCCAAAAGCTTTCTCTTCTGGAGGCCTCCTTTGCCAATAAGCATCAGCAAAAACTGTCCTGACAGGGCAGATACACGCGTGTTGCTCTGACTCCAATACCTCCGAAATTAAGTTGCCAAATTGGCTGTTGAGTTCCAACTCTACAGAGGGCAGTTCAATGGCAGCGATGTCACAGCACTATAGCACATAGCGCCTGCCATTCCCCCATGAGATTTTTTTTTCCCCAGGTCAGGCATATGAAATCCCTGACGTTAATTTAATGAGTTGGTTTTCAGGAGATTAGTCTCACCATGAGTCGAATTATTCTGAACATATGGAGAACCAGTCTGACTATGAAGTATGTAAAAGGATGGCAGAGGTTTGGGAATGCAGAGTTTTGGGGTTGAGCAAATCTTGTATTAAACACTTTAACTCTTCCTACTACTGTTGGGACTGGTTTACTATTTGATTTTGTGGGTTTTTCTAGCATATGACAATGCCAGTCACTGTCGTTAACACGAGTTTAGGTCTGTAACAAGGCAGAATGGGAGGCCAGGGTGTGTCAATTTATGAAAAATAGGATTTATATGGAAAACAATAAAACATAGAAGCAGCCAGATCTTGGAACAAATGCAAGCTAATGCTAAAACTTAGTGATTTATTTTAGCAATACAGGAAACTCTTAGGCACAAAACATATTTGATATCTGTGTATGTGTGGATGTTATGAGATCAGGGCCCACTGAACTCAGATTTCAGGCATAAAAATCTCAGATGCATCCATGTGAGTGAGAAACCTTAAATGAAGGGAGTTTTATTATTTTAGAGATCAGTCCATGGAAGGAGTTAGGTGTCTAGCTGCTGTGTAATTGCCATCATGGAGTTTAGGCTAAGCAGCTTCTCTGTCGCTAATACAATTCTGAAGGATCTGAAAATCTCATTTTTTGGCAGTAATATCACCCAGGATCAGGCACCATTTGTCGGGAGGGGCCCGGGAAGACATGCGGCCGACTCAATATGAGGGATAAAGCAAGCTCCAGTGTTTATTCGGATAGCTCAGATATTTATACACTTATTGTAAATTATGCCTACTTGTCACACACTAATTGGCTAGGCTTCTAAAGATTACGTGTTCATACACCTCCTACTTGCAGTTTCTGCTTCAAGGGTCTCCAACATTCCAGAAGGACACTGTCCCTCTCTCCTTGTTTATCATTCTCGCAGAGTCTGTGTGACCTTGGCTCTTCTTCCTTGTCAGCGTAACTTGCAGTTCTCACTGAGGCCTACTGTGGCTAAAATCCTACTTATGCTAAACACTTAGGCTAACAAGAGGATTGCTTGTACAATGCTTCCTGTGGATCCATGTCCCTGCTCCCGCAACCATTCTGCAACAACCATTTACCCCTTGTGAATAACCACTGTCTATCTTATCTTTGTTCTAATTTAAAATTCTCAGTCAAGATGTTATTATACCACAAACCCTGTTACCTGCGAGACCCATCTTCAAAGGCATTTTGGGGAGTCAGCAGGGTTGCTGTACAGAACATTTTACCCTACAGCCTATTGACTAGAATAAACGCCAGACTTGGGAGATTCAGCATCATCTCTGCCCTCTGCCTGTGAGATCTCCAACTCTTAGGAAAGAACCTGAACCACAACTGGAAGAAAGTGTATGGAACATTTACAGTGTCCATTTCTCCTGTTAGAGTTCATTCACGTTTTAAGGAGTGGTTAGAATGATAGAATCGTAGAATGGTTAGGGTTGGAAGGGACCTTAAAGGTCATTGAGTTCCAACGCCCACCTTCCACTAGACCAGGTTGCTCAAAGCCCCGTCCAGCCTGGCCTTGAACACTTCCAGGGATGGGGCTTCCACAACTTCTCTAGGTATAACTGTTCCAGTGTCTAATTGTTGAGCAGCAGTAATAGAAGTTGCTATCGCTTCAAGCATTAGCACTCAGTTTCTTTCTCTTCTTGGTTGCAGAATTGTCATGAGCTTTATCTCTTGGTGGTCTAATAAATATTTAGGGAATCTGATTAAAGTGAAACAGATTAAATGGGAGAACTTTAAAGCCTCTTTTTCCAACCTTCCCTTCAGGTCCTTTCTCCCTTGCTAGGTCATGGCATCTTATGGCAAAATGGGAATGAATGTCCACAGATGGATGACTAATAGGAGGCTGGATCATCTGTGGGATTAATGGTTTCTTAACCATGGGGAAGAAGGAAGTGACATCAGGTTTCTCAGGACAATCTGGTTTAGGTGCCCAGTTTCCTAAAGTCTGGAGTTAGTTATATGCTCAGTCCTGGTTTGTATGGCTCACTCCAATCCTTTTCCTTCATTAAGTATAGGAGGCATGAGGGGAGGCAGATCTCAATCCGAGATTCTTGAGATCCTCCAATACAACTAGCTCCCTGCCTGGTAAAAACAGAGAAACTGATGCCTCACATTGGACAAGTGTGACCTCCATGTCAAATGGTTCAAACTTCCTGAAGTCATGCAGTTAATTTGTGTTTTAAAGACAAATCAAGATCATGAAACATTACATTCTTCAATTTTGCAAACAGATGCAATTCCAATGGGCCATGCATTTCTTTTGAAAATGAATTTGTCTCTTCAATGCTAAAAACCGCTCAGATATCATGTGGAGGTAATACAAGGCATACGGTCAATACTAGTGATTTTTCATCTTCCAGTTTACTTAATGCCTTTAAAATAAAACATAAATGATTCATAAATATGTTTTCAGCCAGCAGAAATTGAGGGGGTTGGTGCAAGAGCTGAGGTGGGACAAGATAAAAAGCTCACGATGATCTGCTCTAACTTCTTATTCCCTGACTCTGCAGGAAACTGATATAAGTTAAAGTCTTACAACCATAATGCAAAATCAGAAGGGCCATTTACTATCTTTTTCTAGGCACAAGGAAAGCCATTTCAAAAGAGGGGAGGGCATAAGTCTTCTGCAAGCTCACCACAGGCTCCTACTACAAGGTAGTTAACCATTTATTTTAATTTCAGCATAGATGATAATTAATCAGAGGTAGTGTCAGGTGTGCTGAAACCCGGCCATTTTCACTGGGTTTGCAGGGCTTGAAAAAGGTTGCCTGCACAACCTGCTCTTTTCAGTGCCTACCAGGGAAAGTACGTGTTACCTCAGTCAGGAAGCTGTTAGACCTATCTCTGCTGTTTGTCGGGATAATTCAATTGATGTTCTACCTAGAACCCTGCAGGACCACAGCTGCTGCAGTGGATAGACTTTTGTTAAGCCTTAAGTTACTGATTTAACAAGCTGTGCTAATGAAACGGGTCTTTAATGAGGTACTTTTAGCTGGGCTCAATACATTTTCCTCTTCATCTCAGCCCTGCATTTCCTGAACTTTTTTGTAATATAGCTTAGCAAATCCCTTCACTTTTCAACTAAAATGACCCTTGATATCTCATTTAATAGATGAACATACAATATTCAGCTGTCCCAATTAACTTCAATGATGGCTGTGGCCTTTCTCTAAGCAGCAGCTACTCACCAGGCTGAGTAACATAATGCTGAACTGGAGGGCCTTTAGCCTGTCTCACTGGTATCTCACATGTCTTCTGTTCACAAATTAGATTTAAAATGATACCTTTGATAAGTGATGTGTCTCATCTTCCACAGTGCCCTGTTGCTGCATTTAGGAAGCTGTGCCCCTTTTTTAATGACAAACATTAAAATCAAGTTCTTTGATAGCAGGTTGCCAGAAATCAACATGTTTATTTATCAGCTACTCAGTTTGATCCAGATTCGTATAGTCATTAGCGGAGATAACGACAAATTGCCCCATGTGATTGGGATGTGAGCTGAAACCTCAAATAATAGAGAAGTAGTACACAGATCACCCAGCATAACTAACTACCTTACTTGAAAGCTACTCTAATTCTTTAAAGCAAGTTGTCAAATCGATGTCTCTGCTGTCAAACAAAAATATATTTTTTAAAGAAATGCCTCAAAAATCCATAGAGGAAACGCAAGTGCAGCACGACATTTGTTTGATTTCATTCCTCAGGCGATGCCGTAAAAATTGATCAGACCACATTTAATGGAGAAATCATTAGAAGTCTAATTCAACCGACTCCAGAAATATTTATGAAGAGCAGTTAAAAACCACTGATATGATACAGGAGGATACTTGTTGTAGTATTATTAATAGGTAGGAAGACACAGCTTCAACATATGATTTCTGCAGGAACTCTGTGATGCATTTCCAGCAGCTTTTGTACAATGAGTTGTTATTAAAACAGCACAATCTTCCAAACTGTTGTTAGCTAAAGATGGGCTTTGTATGACTTGATATTTATCCGTTTTGACCTTTAATGCCTTTTACAGTAATTGTTGATCCAGTAAAAATCTACTTTAGCTGTCTTGCTCTGGTAAAAATATGACTGCAAGCTTTCACTAGTCAGCCCTGTGGCAGTCTGTTACTTAATCTTGTGTTTTTATTTAACTTGCTCTTCCCCATATGTTGGTCATCCCTGGACTGTAATGAGCTGCACTGAATGATTTGCATGTAAATGCCCAACACTAATTAAACTCGCTGATAAACAGTGATTGCCATTCTCTTATACTACAGGTCTGCGTGAATTCTTCTCAACTGGGAAGCAAACACTTTCTAGTCAGTACAGAAGTTTCTGATAAAGGTATTTTTAGCTCTTTGAAAGGCCTTCTTGATGCTCCTCAGCTGTGTTTCAATTACTCTTTTTCTCTCCTCCCTTCATTAAAAATTTTACACATTTTTGCAAAAAAACCCCACCCAACCAAACAGAAACCCTAACAGGTGAAAATGGATTTTTCTTTGAAGGATTCTCTATGAACCTGTGGTTCAGCAGAGCACCTCTTGGAGGTGCAAAACCTACTCTGCTGTTTGGGGTAGGCTTCATCTTCTGTACCAATACAATGCACTCTTCTTCCTCACAACTGTGCTAGCCCTTGGGGCTGTACAGGAAGTCTCTGTGGAGTGGAGCTGTGATTATTTCGTGTGTTTTCATACCTAATCAGTGCCAGCAGATGCTCAGAGCATAAAGCCTGGCTCTTATTCCAAGGACCACAGCGAAAAGACAGTTACGTACATTGAAACCTACATACATACACACACAAACACACATGCAAAGTAAAAGGAATTGAAAGGCCATATTCCCAGATTCTTTCATGTGTCTTCATGCTCTTCTCAGCAGACTCAACACAGCATCTTGCCTGAAAGATGAGTGATATGACATGAAAAAAATTAACATCTAAAATTTAATATTTCAAACTTTATACTTTGATCTCTTGTCCCTAGCTTTGTATGATCAGGGAAAGTCCTTGGTATTGTGAGTGAAAAAAGGGCATTAATGGTCAAGAATTTTATGTGGGGATTTTTAATTTTGTTTTTTCCAAGTGGAAAAGTGTCTCCACACACTTTTCTCTCAGTGACCCAGGGTTGCCATGTATCCAAGAGTGCAACTTGCTTTGAATCGCATGTAGCAGACCCTATTCTTTTGATCAGAGAAATCTCAGCTGGGACAGAGCTTCACAGTCCTCTGGAGGAACCACAGCCATCTTCTCCAGAGCCGTTTGCTGGGATATTCCGTATGTCCCTGTCTAATATCCTTAGCACTAAAGGAAAAAGATAAGGAAGAAGGTACCAAACCTGAATTTGCACACTGATGACTGAAGGGTGGTCTATCAGATCATCTTGGAACCACTGAGATACAAGGTCTTGGAGGATGGCTAGATGGAGCACGGAGAGATGAAGCAGGTATGTGGTCATCATCACATTGCATGGCCAAGATTGTATGTGTTGCACAGGGTGGTGAAAATAGGACAATGTCTCTCTTCTTTCCCTCACCCCATAAATCCCTTAGTCCTTGATTTAATCCTAGGGCTGGCAGATTGTTGATTAATGAACTCCTTCCAATACATCTCAACAGCCCTGAAGGAAAGACAGAATGAATGGCTTCCCTTACCAGAATAACACTGGCGATTTTGACACAAATATTTGCTAAAAATAAATACAGCATGGGAACTGCTTCCTCAAGTGCATTAGAAAACTTGCCTTTCATCCTCTCTCCCTTTCATGATCCTGTATCAAGTGAAGGCAGTAATTTATGTCCACTGCCTTTGCAGAGCAACAGGTATCTACCCTCAGCTGAGCTCGGTTCTGCATGGGGCAAACAGCCAGCCCACGTGGACCACTACTGGGAAACTCTGCACTCCAGACAGAAAGGCAAGTCCTCAGAGGCCAACAGTTGCCTACAGGGTGACAGAGAGGGAAATGTGTCCCTAACCAAGACTCTGGGACTATTGTGACTCTCTGGGATAGCCCAAGACCTAGAAGCTTTTTAGGAAGTGAAACTGGAATGGGAGGAAAGATGCAGAGGTTGCATCAAGGTGTGAGGCAAAAGGAATTCCCTCTCCATGGGATATACAGAGAGCTGAAGTCACTTCAAAAAACGTGGGCGATAAACTCTGACAGGAACACTGTGAGGAGAGCAGGGAGCAGAACATAAACAGGGTATCTGCTCACTGAATGTTCAGAGTGATGACAAATTGGGGACAAGTATCTGCCACGTGTGACATTGCAGGGAGAAATATTTTTCTTAGTCTTTCTGTGCACATGCTGTTATTTGACCTTAGTTGTTCCTCCCCAAAATCACTCTCTGCTGTCTTCACTCCTCACTCTTTGTCTTAGTGGGAAATATACCCCTGGTAAAGAAATCAAGAGTCAGAGAATGTGGGGTGGGTTTTATTTTGGCTGTGTGTTGTGGTGAGGGCTCCAACCAACGATCTGAGAGAACCCTCATGTATCTCAGTGTGGCCCTTTCTGACACCAAGATCTCTCATGTGTGTATGAAATTGTCATATAAACCACATTTATTTGATTAGGTTAATTTGAAGGAAATCCTTGATCCACAAAGGCAGGTCATGCAGGATTTATCCACCTTGTGGTGACTGCCTGTTTTGAGTGTAACTGTATAGTATCGAGTCTTTGGCAAGAGATTCTAAGAATCTTTAATGCTGAAAATCTTGTTAATGTGTGAAGGGCTGAGCAGAGAGAAATGCCTGTTGCTTGCACAGGAACATGTGAAAATAAGACTCTCTCTGCACCGCTCTAATACGAAGAATTTTGAGAAGAAACTTTTCCCAGGAATCTGATGCAGTCACCTTCTAGCTAATCACACTGTAAATATTAGAGACATCTGTGAGTTTTTCTGTAGGACTGGGAAACAGTTAGGGGTGGATTAATGGACTGAATTAAATGTTGTCATCGCTTGTAAAGTCAGTTTACTTAGGCTGTAATTATAATCCACCTGAAATGGTAAGAACTGCAAGGTGGTTTTGTGCACCCAAGCTGGGAAAGCAGCAAGTGGAGGGGAGAGTGGGAGGGAGGAAGGGATCCTGACAGTGCCCAACACCGTGGTGCACTACCATACAAACGGGAAATTCTCCTTGAGCACAGCCGGTGGTGTACACCTCTCTGAAGCATGAAGTTTTGTAGCTCTTCAGATTTTAATGCTGATGATCACTGAAAATAGAACCACCAATTTGCTGAAAAATACTGGAAATTTGAGGTTTTGATAAGGGGGAGAAAAAAAATTCACAAATGCATGTTGAATTTTGTACTTTTTCTTTTTTTCTTTTTAAAGCATAACTTACATTGTAAAATGTAAAATTTGTATTTTACTTTTTGTATTTTTACTTTTTGTAGCAATAATGAACTAAGGAGATAGGCAGTAAAATGTAATAAGAAATTTTTGCCATACCGACTAGTACATCTAGAAATAACTTTGTGGACCATATACAAAATATACGAATATATTTTAAAAGTTTTAGATTAAAAGAAAATTATTTTAGATGCCACTTTTTTGTTTTGCCAAGACCCAAGATGATCACAATTCTTTTTCATTTTGACTCAAATTACTTTTTACAATTATTAAATTCAATGTCAAATGAGAAATAAATGTGCTTCATCTAGCTCCATACCTCCTGTTTAAGCTCCATGTTATTAATTCATAAATCACGGAAAAAATGGTTTTGAGAAGAATACTTACTTGTAAAATCGCAGTGCATTTTGTTAACAGTTGTAAGCAAATAAAAAAGACAGAGAAATAAAAAGTTAAACAGACACTTTATAATAGTATTAAAAAAAATAAATTAACATACCAGGATAAGCCAAAATATTTATTTCATGTAGACTTCATTAAGTAAATGTTAAAAATTCTATTTCTTCCACAAGAGGCAGTTCTTCCCTGCAGCAAATTTTTCCAGACCATGAGTTAGAAATTATTTTATTCACTACAGACTAATATTACTGATTTTGCTCATTAGTATCTGATCTAAAGTCATTTAGCACTGTGCAGTGCCATGTTGAATATGATGTGTAGTTTCGTGTCATGTTCCATCAGGAATTTTCAGAAATTCTGTGTTCTTTTCTGTAATTCACTGAGGTAAAGCTTTCAAAAATGTCTTAAGCTACTTTTGCCAGTGAAACATAGTAACGATGGATTGATCTATTACCTTTGGAATTTCTCTTGAGGTTTTTTATTACCCTTATGCTATTTTTCGGAGGAATTAAGCCCAACCTGTATTTGTGCTTGGGATTGCTCTGAACCATGTGCAGGACCTTGCCCTTGGCCTTGTTGAACTTCATGAAGCTGGCATAGCTCCACTTCTCAAGTCTGTCCAGATCCCTCTGGATGGCATCCCTTCCCGCTAGTATGTCAGCCACTCCACACAGCTTGGTGTCATCCGCAAGTTTCCTGACGAGGTACTCAATCCCACTGTCCATGTTGCCAACAAAGATGTTAAAAAGCACCAGCCGCGATTCTGAGCACCAATCCCAATATCAATGCCATTTTAATCAAGTGTATGTTGATTGTACACTCTGGAATGGGTTTATTTAAAGTTAGAAGCTTCATAATTTAGAAATTTATCAATACTTCTAAAATTAGGATGTCTATGTCATGACATTTTTCACTGACTATAACATTTCCCTCTCCGTTCTTGCAGTCCTGTATGTTTGTTTGGAACATCATGCCCTGGGCAAGACCAGAAAATGAGGATCGGACCTGCTTCACAGTAAGGAGTGAAGTGACACCTAAAGCCAAGGCAGTGGAGTCTGAGTGCCGAACCTTTGGTAAAGTGAAAGAAAGCCAGATAAGACATAAGCATCTGGTCCCAAATCAGTGCAAATGTGTTAATGATATTGAATAATAATATATCTCATTTTAATTTTGCCAAAATGGAGGCCAATTATGAGCTGAAGGCCATGTAATCAGAATCCAGTTTTATGGGTCAGCTAGTGGTAGAGACAGTGACTCAATCCGTGTGTGACACTCAGTACAACTTTTCTTACCTAAAATTCAAGAGTTCAGCCTCTGACCGCTTATATGTGTATACTATCCCGCACCTGCACCTGTACAAACTCTTTATTGTTCAGTGC
Source organism: Thinocorus orbignyianus (assembly GCA_013400375.1). Classification (NCBI taxonomy): domain Eukaryota; kingdom Metazoa; phylum Chordata; class Aves; order Ciconiiformes; family Thinocoridae; genus Thinocorus; species Thinocorus orbignyianus. The sequence goes on from VXBW01003700.1 coordinate 872,449, forward strand.
AAGGATACTGAGGCATGGAAGCAATAATTTTTCATACAAGCATTCTCTATATGTTTGTCTAAAAGAACATTATAATTCTCCAGGTCCTTAGCAGTGTGGACACAAATTGTAATGGAGAGAAGAACACGTTGGCCTGCTGCTCTACATTCACTGTTACAGTCTCCAACCCTTACAGTATATTTCCTTAGTTTTATAGTAGATGAGGGCATCAATGATTCTTATCTAGCCAAGATAAAATATTACTAAACATTGGCAATTCATTGTTAGCTAGGAGTAAAAGAAAGACTGCTGTTAGTGGGAGCAATAAGAATTGCTGCCCTTGTCTTCCTTTCTCATGAAGGGAAATGGGGATGACAGGAAAGTAGGAAGATTTGGGGAGAGAGCTGAAAAAATGCATATTTAAACCAATCAAGGAGAGATCATGCTTGGGAAGTTACTCCCCTCCTTGAGATTTTCCTGAGCATGTATTACATGAGATCAGCCTTGGAGAGGCAAAGAAATAGTCCCTTGTGCCTTCCGTTTCCAAATAAAACCTGCCTGTTGTTAATGAGTCTGAAACCTGGACTGTAGTACAAGGCACTGGAAGTGCTTCAGTGAAGTAACGGAGTGAATCTCAACTGCTGCAATGTGGAAGTTCAGCCTACAAATTCAAAGGAGACCCAAACTAGGGTCAGGTCAGCAGTTGACTGACTGGGGCACGACCCAAGGAAATGTGGTGAGGTACTGAATTGCATAAAGTAAATCCTTTACAATTCTGTGAATCTGTTGGAGAATATAATTTGGAGCTGAAAAGTGGAGAGAGGGAGAACACCAAGAATTATCGGTGATGTACATGGAGAGTCTGGACTTTAATAAAATGTGTGATTTTCCTATTTTGTCCAGGATTATTACTCCTCTACACTTTTCCATTTCGGTGAAAAGTTTATCATGTGCCCAAGCTATGAAGGTATTTTACACTGGAAATACCTAACGTCCTTAAAAAATAAAAGAGTACAGGTACAAAGTCACAGTATCTCCAAGATGTGACTTCTGCAGAATAGTTATTCCAGGCAGACCTCTGCAGGCACCCATTCCCTCCATAATTTTCCATCTGTAAAACAGCAGTATCCTGTAGGACCACTGGTAGACCATGATGCGCTGTACAAACTCTTCTTCCAAATGAAGGTGACTGCACCTTGCTATCATTTTTGTTCACAGATACACCAAGGCTTTCATGAATATTGTTTGTTGGGTGTTTACAGCTGAGCTCTAATATCCAGCTAAATATAGTCTAACAGCTCCTTCATCCTCACTCTGCATCATGACATGGCAAGGCTTTTGAAGAGAAAGTAGGCCATCCAAAACAAAAGCAGAAAAATTAAATTCAGCATCCTTAATGCATGGTGTTTTCTGAAGCTTCTGTTACTTTCGTGACATCTCACCAGCGCTATTTATGTCTATGGGGAGTTAGGAAAAAGATCACATATTGTACAGAGAGCACAATGTTAAATTTATGCAAAGTGAAGAAAAGTGTTATCTCAAAAAATATTTATTTCGTAGTTTTTGCCTCAAGGACTGTGCTTTGTTATATCTTTAAGGACAGCAGCGTTACATTAGCATTTGGTTTAAAATTCTTATAAATATTAAGAACAAGTTTAATCTGTAACATTTATACAAAGCAGTACATCAAGCTTACCATATTGTGTAGAAACACATTTACTGCACCACTGCCAGTTCTTCAGCTGGATTTAAAAACTGGAAACAAAAGCTAGCTAAAAGAAAAGAAAGATGTTGAAAGGAAGCAGAAAGATACTGCACTAGCTTCTTCAGTATTTCCTTTGCTTTCACATGAAATTTAATTACTTTGCAAGGCTCTTGAATAGTTAGATATAGAGAAATGGTGGTAGTTCAGAGTGCAAAGGAAAAAAATCTGTAACTGCAGCAACAATAGGTTGTTGCTGTGCGAACAGCTACTGTCTTTAGATGGATCTCTCCACTTATATTTAAAATGCACCCTTGCGAAGGACCTTTTGCAGAAACATTCAAGGACATCAAACAAAAAAGCCAACCTTGTCTCCAAGAATATCTACTTGCAATGCATGTAGCACTTTAACAGTGGAATGGTTTGAACTTAAGTATCAACTCACTTTGCTCTTCAGGAAAGTGCTTTAAAGGGAACTCATGGTGATGGGCTGACCTGAAGTGAAGTGCTCTTCCCCAACCCTCCTCACAACCGTATGGATGCCAATAGCTTGAACTGATTGCTAACAGTGGGAGCATTGGTAGATGTCAGAGCAGAAGAGTTGTATTTTTATAGCCCAAATCATCTGCACGTAGGCATAATTTAACACGAAGCAGCCAAAACAATTTCAAAAAATATTAGTTGCCTAAACCTCTTTTTATTTTTTTTGGTGGATTTTATTGGTTGAGGTTTTTTTATTTATTTTTTGTATTTTTCATGTCTTTATATGTCCCTCTGTACAGCTTCTGCTAATGTCAGATGAATGGTTCATGCATAATTTCTCTGGTTTTCTAAATGGAAGCAGAATTCTATGTTGAGAGCATTTTTCCAAAAACTTTCTTATTATGAGTCACTGAAGGTTGATGACTCCCACCCCCTCTTTGGGGGTCATTCGTGTGTAGGCATCTTCACAGAAAAAGGTGCCAGGATGTAACCTCTACCCACAGAAGTTATCTCAGAATATTAAATGCACATGAACTCAGATTTTTGCTCAATCCAGGCCTACTCCAGTCCTTTCTCTAATATTCACTTTTCTCTCAAAAGGAATTATCATATTCTCACAGAAATAATTCCTCCTGCTTCCCACTCTCTCAACGGAGTGAAAATCATAGACCCTACCTGTATCTTTTGCAACAGACGGTTGTCTATATTTTGTTCTTCAAAACCAGGAGGGACCTCCCACATCTTCCTTGGCAGCCACTGCAGGTGCCTGGCTAAAAAATAACCACCAACACAAACTTGAAGACTTTACTTATGATTCAGCCTGTTCAGAAACTCCTCAGGTTTTCAAGCCCGACCTCCAAATCCATTGTCGCTTGTTTTATGCAAGTACAAAGACTGTCAAATGCCCAGATCTCACAGAACACTCCTAGGATTTAGTCTATTGGACTGCTCTCCTCTCTTTTCTTTTTTTTTNAGCTTGAAACATGGAGGTAAAGGATCTTTGACTGTATTCTCTTTATTTTGTGTGCTATAAAAGAAGAATGTAATTAATTTTTCCTTCTTGTCTCTAGCCTAAGGATGTAACATGCCCTCAAGCACATTAGCTGGCAATCAGTTGAGGAATTTTACCCTTTCTGGCTGCTTTTTGGCCTTGTAACCTTCCTATCCTGACATTGCACAGCCCTAGAGAGCAGAATAATGTTTCACTCTTTACAGAGATCATGGTGTTTGCTGAGTTTAAGTGTGGAACTGAATTTTCCTAAGAGTAAACAGAAGGCATGAGAAATTTTCCTTCAGTCTTGTGTGTTCTGAGTGGTGTTCTTTCTGTTCACTGTGACACCCAGTCACCTCATGTACTTGAAACCATTTCAGCTCCTCGCTCTTAATTTTTTAAAGCTGTAGACTTTCTTTCTCTCAGTTATTTTGGTTTTCTGAATATGCGTTTAGAACCACTACTAGGTTTTTTTAACATTTTATCTCTCAAGAGAAGAAATAATCCATTTTAGGCTTTGTTTTAAGAGTTTCAGAGACTCAGAAATGGCATAATGCCCCCTCTCTGTGTTTCACCGTGGTACCTTTTCAAATGCTAGACCTTTAAGGGGAAAGATCAGCAGCAGTCCTAATGCAGATGCAGACCTTTAGGAAGCGCATCAATGCCAGCCACTGCTCTCAGGGCTTGCAGATTTGAACCCTGTCAGAGTTTATCTGCTGCCAGCTTCAAACTGTGGTTTGACATTTCTGGTCAAGAGGGGTGCCCTTGTGAGTCCCGAGAGGGGATGGATCTGAAAAGACAGAGAGGAGCATATTGTCTCCCTACAGCAGTACACTGCTGGCTTCCACTGCAGAGATACCTGTTACCAGCAAGACATTGCTTTGAGGAAGCTCATCACAGCATGATCTTACTTGTGCCTGCAGTAGCAAGCCGTCAAAGCACAGCAAGAAAGAGAGAGATGGCAGGAAGCATCAAAGGGGAACTGCTAAGGACTGAATAGGAATGAAAATAAAAGCTGCAGCCAGTGTAACTCCCTTCCCAAAGGGAGGGAGCAGAAGTGCAATGTAAGAAGGAGTGGTCACAGGAGACCTCAGGGCCAATTCATTCCTCCTGTAACCCAGCTGTTAAGATAGGCTGGGAACTCAAGTGAGAAAATCATGAGAAAATTGCTGTGGTGCACAAAAGATGCTTGTAAAACACTGCAGTGGCACATCTCAAAGCTGCTGGGGGGCTGAGATATTACACTGCATTTTCCCTGCCTTAACAGATGAGCTATGGAGCTCAAACTCTTTAACACTGCAAAAATTCACATCTGCTTTCATACATCATAGGATGGCGATTATGTATGAAGTCAAGACCACCAGGCCAGGCATATGGATCTGAAAGGAATAAAGAAGACTGCTGGCAGCCATAATGTACGTCCTTGTCACCACCAGTCTAGGCTGACCTCACTGTCTGGGAAATGAATATGAGGCCCATTTCCCACTGGTATAAGAATGCACTTGTTTGTCTTGTGGTTTAGGTATCCACAAGAGAGCTATTCTCAGGAGTAAGTTGCTTTCTATTTTCAGTCCATCCTAGGGGGCAAGGTTGAACACTTAAATTTAACACTAAGCCAGTCAAGGACTCCCACCTCACTTATGTCGGCCTTCAAGCCTCACATCCCTCTGAAAGGAGTTGAACTTCACCAGGATCACGCAGATGATCAAGGTCAAAGACCAAGGCTTGTTACAGTGGGACTGAATGCACTAAGCCTGTGAAACTGAGAGATAGTCACTGGTCAGATGTACTCGAAAAGTGAATCCCGGAAAGTTTTTCACCTTCTAAGTACCACACCATGGATGATCACCCCTTTATATTCCTGATCCTAATAGGAATTTGAATGGAGATTAGAAAGTACGTTTCCTTCTGACCCTCAGCTAGAGCTTTGATTCCAGAAGACTACACAACATCCCAAAGAGACTTTACTATTGATATTGGTTATATGTGAGAAGCTGTCAAAATTTGCAATGGCAATTCTGCTGGGCAGAGTGACGAGACTGCCTGCAGGGTTATAAACCATAACATAGGTATAAATCGCTCTCTGGAAAATAGAGTGAAGAGGAGAGCTTGGTATAAGCAAGGGGAAGCAAAGAATCATTGGGGTACTAAGGGAAAAACGACCAAATCAAAATGTTTGGAAAATGTAGGGAATATTTGAGAGTCTGGATTTGTCAGAAAATGGACCTAAATACATTCAGATAAGAAACCGTGGGTCTGCCAAGGAGGAAGAAAGAGAAGCAGGTAGCTATGTTATTTTAACTTTATCAACCCTAACAAACAGACAAGAGAAGGCATTTTGTGTTGCTGCCGTAACAATATGCTCAAGGTTTCCTTTTGAAAGCATTTGTGCACTAGTTCTGCAAGATGCTACATATTGATTGACTGTATCACAGAAACAACTTGGGCTGGCACTTGAGATTTTAGGACTTTCCTTTTCCTTGAAGTCACAGTGTGTTAAACAAGACCTTGATGAATTTCACATGGTTTACAATCATGACTGTGAACAAGGCTGCTGGATTAGTGTGGACCACCATAGACTGTGGACCTAGATTGAACTAGCTGTTACCTCATGCTATGGTTTAGCCTCTCTTTTCCAAGATCTACTGTAGCTTCACCAACACGATACAATTCCTTGATCATGGAATCACCTAAAACATATTCAAAGTCACAAGAACTTTCTAATTAAGTAAAATCTTAAAGTGTTCACCTGATTTCAAGAGGATTGTGCTATCAGGACTGTATACAGAGGATGTGTTATCTTAGACTGCATCCTGCTCTCCCCATATCAGGAGGTTTGGATTCCATAACAAGAACAGTTTATACAGCATTTACATCATACGAATTTGGTGTTCTTTATCAGTAAGAATAAAAGTGTGTTTCTGACTTGAATGAAGCTGTATTCAGGATGAGCTGGCAGTCTCAATTACCTTAGGCTGATTCAGAACTACATGCCTTCTGTGAAGTCCCATATAAATATGCTTGCATTTAAATGTACTTTTAAACACTATTATAATCAATGGATTTTAAGCACATGCTTAATGTAAACATACATTTAGGTGAATCCTTAAGTAAGGGCAAATTTCCCTCCTCTGTTACAGGAGGGAATAGAGCTTAACTCAGGACAATAGTGGTATTTCCTGGCACCAGTTCTCATTCTGATCCCTTTCTTAAAGAAAATCTGCAGAAACAATTCACCTGCTCTTTAAGCACCTCCTGAATCTCTGCAATTTATAAGCCGCTGTTTTAAAATAAATCAGGGCCAATTGTAGACTGTGAACTTTGGCTGTTAAGCAGCTGGGGCAGCCTAGGTAGTGGTGAAGCTGATCAGAGCCACCCCCAGCTGTACAATCCCTGTCTCAGTGATATAGTACCCTTTTCCTGAGCTCTGTCTTGAATCAAAACGGTGAGTTTTACACTTTTGCATCTAATAAGCCCGAATATTAAATCAAAATGCACAGTCACTTTTAAAAGAAAACTCTGGTCCTGTTAGCTCTCATCAATCTTTTCATACTGTCTTTCTATTGAGATGCCTCTGCTCTGATGTGCAAAAGTCAGACGTAGAAAAAAGTGGATGAAAAACTGCCTCCTAAGTTCTTTTATGGCTTTGAAATTATAGTTTATTTTTTCCACCTTGTTCTCCTATCATTACTATATCTTTTTCCTACATCTTTCTAACAGAATGACACCACTAATAGTTGAACAAGTTTTCTGCTACCTATTATTCCTCCGCACTTTTTAAGGAACAAGGTTCATTTAAAAATTAAAAGTGGCAACCTCCATCCGTGGCTCTGCTGGGCTCAGGGCTATAAACGTGGAGGTTCCACTTTGCTTTTTATTTTTAAGCATGATAAAATACAGTTTATTTAGGTCATTTCATGCTCTTTTTTTTGTTTTGTTTTAGTTTCTTGGGGGAACTATTTGCCACTGACTTCAATGTTTTGTGCTGTATTGCACATGAATGGCAAGCTATGTATCAAGGTTTTTCTAAGGTTAGCTATCACCCTGGTGTTTGAACATCTTCTATATGATCCAGAAACCTGGTGAGGTTTAATCTAGGTCAATCTACCCAGCATGAGAAAACCCGTGGTCTTATCACAGGTTAAAATAGCAGTGAAAAGAAAAGAGAAACAAACAGCAACAAAGGCTGCTGTTTGGTTTGGCAGGTTACTCTCTAAGGGTTTTGTCATGAGCTGCAAATGCTGGTAAAAAAGAAAGTGCCCTCGTCTATAAAGTTTTTTTAACTGGAGTTAATAAAATGTAATAAGTCCATCTTCATTTATTAATTTATATATTACAGTGTAGATGTACCCCACCTACACCAGCTTTGTCTTCAGGAACAAAACTGAGGGTTATTGAGAACTTCTTTACTCTGTTTCTCATGCACACAATAAGCACACATCAGCTTGCAGCTTTGGGGGAGCTGCCATGAGGGAGCAAAGCAAACACACTCATCTGCGTTTTGCTTGAAAAGAGACTTGGGTGGTGTTGGCTCTCCTTGTAGCATCCCCTCAACCTCAGCACGACACTTGGAGCCTACGAACCTCCCTCCTGCTCAGTCGATAGACCATCCTGCCCAGGCTGCGTGACAAGAAGCCCAGGTGCGGCAGAGGACAAATCCCAGCCCATGGAGCGTCATGTCAAACGAATATGACACAGGAAGAAGTAGCACTCTCCAAGTCAGGTTGGTACGGCTGTCAGGATGAAAGGCCCTGAAGATCCATGCAATGATATATTTAAAGGAGAGGGGGCAATGTAGTGACCGTGGATTATTCAGCTGCCAAACCAGCTGGAGAGCTGCAGTGCCCACCAGCCTTTGAGCCTCCAGGGCACCGAGTTTTATTCCAAGGTGTTCAAGTTCGAAGGTTTCACAGACCTGTTTTCCTGTGCTCCCTACCTTTCTTGTCTGCATTGAGATATTGTTTTTTATTTAAAAACATGCTGTATTTCTGCATTATCTTTATACTACCAGTGATTTTTTTTGCATTGATGTATGTTGGAGCTGGTCGTTAAAGTAATAGTAGCAAGACTTGGCAATGGTAAGTCTTTCAGAAGCAACTGGATCTGCTTTGGCACACCTCTGGTTTAAAAGATACCTCACTGCAATTAATTAGCTGGAATCTGAGAGCTTCCAGAAGGAAAGTTTTATGAGTTACTTCTTTCCTCTGGGAAGGTATCATTCAAGCCAAATCACTGTTAACTGTCATATTCACTCTTAAATTCTTTCAACTCAGCATCTACTCAGACTGTTTTCTCTCTTCAGAGGAGAAGTGCCCGTGGAAAATTATGTGCTTTTATCCGCTGCTTTCTGATTCTTTTCATTTATTTATTTATTTATTTATTTATTTCTGAAAAGAGAGAAAAAAGTACATTTAATGTTGATGTCACTGCTCTTGACACCAAAGTTTTCACTCTGCCTGTGGAACAGATGGAGAGTTACAATGCCAGCAGGGCAAACTTCCCTCACCACACAGTACATCTTCTTTTCTTCATTAACGCCAGTAGAAAGTCTCCTGAATACCAGATGCATCAATGGATGTGCTGGCATCAAAAAGCATTTCCCTGCTGCTCCTCCTTGGTGGGAAGCAGTGCCCACTCTTTTACCCACACATGGGAGTCCTCTCCTCGGCAATATCTGCAGTAGAGGAGTCTCCAGTCACCAGGACCAGTGCTGATTATCAGCAAGCACCTCTGTCAGGAAACTTGTCTCAGCCAGCCCTTATTCCGTTGTCATCCTCCTTTGATTCTATTGATTTGAAAGAAACTTGGAACAGATCCTGAGAAGTTATCTTGGGCTCCAAGCCCATTAATAAACCTCCTTGCCCACCTGAAAAGAGGTGACCTACCTGAGAGCTCTCCTCTGCCCTGAGACAGCTCTGCCAGGACCCCAGGGGAAGAACACCATTGCTGGAAGGGCTGCAACCAGGTATTCTTCTCGAGGAAAAGTCACTGTGCTCCTCCAGATGATAATCTTTAGAGAGTTGTAGGGGAAGCTGAGAGAAACCTTTCTGCTTTCTTTTCCTGTTGCTCCTCCTGTGATTTATTGCAACAGGTGCAAGCCTAACCATCATGGCCTCAATGGTGGTTCCATATTTTTCTCCTGACCCAGGAAAGCAAAGGCTCATGTGACTTACATGAAAATTTAACGTTTCCTTTATTCTTCAAGGATCATTCAGGGCGCTTTAAGTTCAAGTCATATAAGCTATAGTTGCTGGGAGATTTGTCGCTTGATAAATAGCCATTCTCAACAGAATGATTAATAAGAGGGTTGATGCTGTCAGTGGTTGTGTTTCAGGCTGTATACTGTCACTTGTTTTACCATTTTGCTTTGGGTATAGGAGGCCTCTTTATCAAACCATACTTTTTCCTCCAAACCTGGGGAGTATAAGATAGCGTTGCATCATAAATTTTTAAATATACCCTGTTTGAAAGCGGACTGATTTCCTGTCTGACTCACTCATCTATTACCTAGAGAGGATGAAAGCAAAGTTCTTCCTCGTTATGCAACCTTACCCCAGTCTGATCATTATGCACGAAACCACACTGCAAGCACTTCGGTGTGAGAAAAAAACTTGGGAAACTGTGATAGTAAACAAGGAGAAGCTAAACACACGGATTGGATTCCATCAGGAAATCTTAACTCTAAAAGCCACCACACGCGGTCTGAAATGTCACACAATTAATTATTGTTTAATTTATGCAGGAACTCATTATGGGTATGAACAGGGATAAGCAAACTGAACAGAATCAAGCAATTCCCTTGGTTATGGACTGTATTATCAAAGAACTTTGGACATGAACCACAGCTCCAGAATTAAGGTGGGCTTTAAATTTCCCGATGTAGCAGAGAAAGGACATTTTGAAACTTTGTTTTTACTCTTTTGCCCCGAGTAACTGGAAAATTAGGAAGGATCAGCAGAGAAAGAAAATATTTTCAAGGTGAAAAGTACTGATTTAGTGTGCTAAAAATCTGGAGAGATGCTTTTTTTTTCTATTGTTTTTTCCCCTGCCCTAGTCAGAACACGGCCTTTTATTTACCCCAGGGCTGATGAGTGAAAGAATTACTTGATAGAGCTGGTGCAGCTCATGGTCCCTTATATGGGGGGTATCATGGTGCTATCTCAGAGAGGGACAGGAAAAAAAGTAAAAAAAAATATTATATCCTATTTTGTGCAAAAGCAGGTGTTGGAGTCTTCTTGAGTTGACTCTTGTTCCTCAGCATTGGTCTGGAAAGGGCAGGAAAGGGACTAACCTGCTATTCTCAAGGCAGTGTATGTATATCCTGGATGCTATTACATTACAGGAATGACGTTTCAAATTAGGAAATGCTCCATATTTTATTTTAAAGTATGGAAATATAATGAAATGTAATCACCCCACTCTCTGTGGGGTCTCTTAATGCACTCAGATGACAAGTTCAAAGAGAAAGGTCTGTGCATTGGTCTACAAACAGAATGGGAGACGTGATTCAGCTTCCTTTAAAGTCAAGAGGAAACTTTTCACTGACTGAAATGAGAACTGCCTTAGGAGTACACATTGCTCAAACCAGGCCAAAATATCTTCCAGCTGGTTTCAAACTAAAGGTATTAATTAGATTTCCATTTTTGTGATGCCTGCAGCTTAGTCACCCGCTACAGATAACTACATGTAGATGTCTTAAATTTGAGTTAAGGCCTGCCCGTGAGTTGATAACAGCTGTTATCCATGCCTAATGGGATAAACTAAAGCATTTTAGCCATAAACCAACTAACTGATAACAGGAGCACCTGCACCTGCAAAGAATAAGTAACAGTAGTGAGGGCATAAAACAATTATCAAACATTTCCAGCAAGAAGCCTATTGCTTCACTGTGATCTACCAGTTGTTTTTTTTCACTTTGTTCTCTGAGGAGCATGATACTGTCTGTTGCAGCATCTACTGATTGACTTTGGAGATGGTATCTTTACTATTTTTGAAACGGCATAGAAAGTGTATTTCCAATCTGAATGTTTGTCTCCTGGTAAAATACGATTAAAGCTTTTTGGTTTTGCTTGGTTTTTTATTGTAGATTTTGAGAGAGAAACTTCCCCCCACAAATCAATGAGTGTTCACCTGTCTAATGATATTTGTACTATATTTAAAAATACTGTTATTGTTATAGCAATTTTACAAACATCACCAAAATAAGTGTGCCAAATCTAGGCAATTTAAAAAATAAGACAAAATTGAAAAGAAAACTAAGTGGGGTAAAAATAGAGATTAAAATGGCAGCATAGTTATGATGAGCCTATATTAGTATCTCTAGTTCTTGTTTGCATGAAATTTGTTCCCAAGGATGTACTCTGTAGCTTTCGCTATTAGATAGACAGACTTCATGTAATGAAATTGATAGGATACTTCAGTTATGGCTCTTCATATTTAAACATATTAGCTTATTTAAAAATTATACAAAACTTAATTGTGAGCAACAATAAGCAAATTTTCAGATAAATCAGCTTCCAATTTAGAAAGACCTACGTTCATGGATCATTGAAATTAAAAGTTTCTATTCCTTTTCCAATAGTTCCTCAACAAGAAAATTATTTTTTATGAAGAAACAGGGATTTCAAAAACTCTAACCAAATCATTTAGCTCTGCTTGCACTGGGTTTGCCAATGTGTATTTAGGAATCATCACTTAGCAACAAAGCAATATTGTTCTATCGCAAGCTTTTAAAATGTGCTAATATCAACAAAACAAAAATGCAGATTAACAGCAACATTTACATTTCACACAAAGTTCCTAGGAAATTGTCAACAGGATGGAAATCTCTGAAAAAGATCATCTGCTATACTCTGTAGATCACATCACAATTATTTATCATGACCCCTCAGGTACTCTCATTTACCAGTGGAAGCTGAACTTCTTTTTCACACTTTCTGTATTGCTGTGAGCTGAATGTAAGGACAAATGAACAGATAATTATGCTATATGATTTACATTAAGTTTTTCCAGTTGTGCTCTTTAGGGGAGATAGAAGGTAGGAGACTGAGAATCAATTATTGTTCATTTTAGAACAGGTCTGGAAGGGCTTAAGCCTGCATTTCTCTGTGGGCAGAGCGTGGTGGCTGCTGCTGAGCATTCAGCTGCAATCGAGGTCAGGTGAGTGCAGAAGAGATCACAGCCGGCAGATCAGGGATCAAGAGGAGTCACTGACACCACAAAGAATAACTTAGCATTTATTTATTGGTTTATCTTCGCCAGCCTTTGAAGCTGCCCTCTGGATTATGTCTGCTGTCCCCTTTGACCGTAAGCCTGGAAGATGCCTCTGGAGAGGAGAAAAGCCCCTGCGTGTGAGCAGGGTTTCAGACAGCAGCCTGCCCTCAGACAGACTGTTGACTTCACAGAGAGTGAAGTGACAATGAGGTGATGATGCTGTGCACATGACAGCCAAGTAGCTGACTGGGAAGGGTGATGTAGACATCCTTGCATGTAGCAGCATGGTTGCAGCAATCCAACAAAGTCATCGGTGACTGAGGAATGTGCCAGTGCTAATTTAATTTAGGTCATGTGGGTAAAACAGAGGAAAAATATGCCCTTATTTCTTTTCTCTGACATTTTCTGCTCTGTCTTCTTTAACTAGAGCTGGGTGAGACCTCACTGGAGCATTCACTGGTACAAACGTGCCCTTAAGTCAGTACTGCACTGCTTCAGGAATAAAGTGAAGGATTTATCTGAGCAGAAGCTTTGAAGACCTTTTTGTATTCTGAAAGAATACAAAAATCTTGGTAAGCCTTAAGGGAATCTGAGGATTGTCCTTGGAAGAGCACTGATTTAATCTTTTAACTTGGGGAAGGATCCAAATGAGAATTTGAGGATTTTTCGGTGTCTAAATGAATTGGCTGAGACTTGAGGGAGAAAGGTCCAATTCTCAGTCTTGTCATAAAATTCCCATGTGATTTAGGATCTTACTAACCTTTATGCAGCTCGTTGCAGAATGAATGCACAGCCCAGTCATTTCCACACAGCCTTGGTCTTTCCTGTGATGTACATAAATAGCTGATAAACATAGAAGGGAAGGAGGATTGACACCTCTTGTAAACTGAAATTCAGGATTCAGCTGTTGAGCTGAGCCCCTGGAGCCTTTAGCATGTTTTCAGGTCTACTCTACACTTGTTGCCTCTTTCTTCTTAATTCAGTCTCTTTAATCCAACACTGACTGATGCAAGGATGTGTAGAGTTTAAGGACATCTGGTTAAGAGCTATCAGCATGAGACAAAGATAACAGACAAAGATAAGAGGCAGGGAAAATAATAAATTAAACACCTAGATATACAAGCCCTAAGGAAAACAAGAGATAATAGACAACAGCAAAGACCTGAGCTCTCAGGCCAGTGGCTGAGGGGCCATTGAGCAAATGACTCATGCCTTTAGAGGCTTCAACCAGAATTTTTTAACTGATAAGAAGGGAGGAAATGCGTCTCCCACATGAAAGAGCAAACTGATTATGGCCTATTTGCAGGGGTTTGTGGGGCTGCATAAAGCTGCTTATGGCATGTTTTGAGGGAATTTTGGGAATGCATGAAAATTATTACGGGAAATTATTTCAGGGGAGGGTGAGATGAGAGAAAGGGGGGATCAAACTGGATGAGGGTGGAACAAACATGGAAAAATTAAAAGCTGCAGGCTTCTTATTAAACCTTATTTCCATTTTCTGTATGACCTCACTTTTTTTGTGGTTCACTTAGGAACTTCAAGCTTGACTAGCCAGCCAGTGCCCAGAAAGACTCAAGCTTAGAGTCAGTGACTAAGGAACCCAGGGCTTGCATTTGCTTTCTGGACAGTTGAAGGTGTGTACGTCCATTAGTGAACTACAGGCTTGGACACGTGTGTTGTTCATGTGGATATGAGTACTTTTATGCAACGCTGGTAAAAGTCCTGCTCTCTGTGCTGGTTGTTATGCCCAGCCATGTATCTGCTCTGTCTGGGTTTGCATCTTTGGCACCTGATCGTCAACCCACCACAGTTATGTTATAGTTCAGTAATATACTACAGAGCTCTGACTAGACACTAGTGGCTAGCACGAAATTCTGTAAATGTGATCTTTTCCTGCCCACACACATGCCTTTCTGCATCTTGAAGAGGTCCTGGCAGATCTGAACTACTTTAGGTAGTGTTTGAAGTCCTGCTGCTGAAATGGCTATATAAAAATAGGATACTAGTAATATTAGTATTGTAACAGCTCTTTTTCTTTTTGGTCCTGGCTCAGTCAGAATGATATAGACACATGAATAAATGAAGAGATATTTGAACTTTCATGTTCCTGAGTGCTGAATTCAGGCCATCAGTTAAGAGTGGGGCCTGTTTTATATGAGTGTCACATGCCCTTGTCCAATGAAATGAGCTAAATCCAACAAAACTAATTTTGCGTGAGTAATTATACCTCAGGATTCAAGGTCATACATTCTGACATGAGTGAAGTGGCTTTCATTGCCAGTGAAATGAGAGTCACCTTGAGGTCATCTTCTTGCTGGTTTAGAGGAAGCGCATGATTACTGACAGCATTTGAGTACATACACTGTGTATTTCTTCATAAAGAGAGAGAATAAGAATGCAGAGCTGAAAGGATTACATACTTTGAGCAGAAAGAGATCCGCAATGTCTTCTTCTAATAAAGAGAAGAAAAATAGAAAACATTTTCTGAACACCAGGTGTTACGGGAAGTTTGGCACAAAATCATCTTCCTTGGCACTATGTTTAACAGTACAGAACTGGAATTATGAGTTTTGTTAATGGCCCAAACATCATACTGATCATTTCCAGGTTGTTATATTAATCAGCTGAAAGCATTAAAAAATTTGTTTGTGCCTTTTTATTTATTTTTATCACTGTTTCCCCCCTCCAGCTAATTGCAGCCTCTTCCTTTGTCTACACATACTTTCAAGTTCCAGCTCTTTGCTAATAATTCTGGGTTTTAACTAACTCAGATGTAGCATTATTTTCTGTGCACAAAAGAGGAGTCTTTTTCATTTGAGGTTACCGTGTTTTTGTTTCCGTGATTGGAGGCACAGAATCTAAATGGAGGTCCATAACAAGTGGTGTTCCTCAGGAGTCAGTGCTGGGTCCAGTCCTCTTCTTTGAAGACCTGGATGAAAGGACGGAATGTACCCTCAGCAAATTTGCCGGTGATACAAAACTGGAAGGGGTGGCTGACACACCAGAAGGATGTGCCTCCATCCAGTGAGACCTGGACAGGCTAGAGCAAGAAACCTGGGAGTCCAGGTGGACAACTGGATGACCATGAGTCAGCAATGTGCCCTTGTGGCCAAGAAGGCCAATGGCATCTTTGGGTGCATCAAGAACATTGAGGGAAGCAGGCTGAGTAAGGTTATCCTCCTCATCTACTCTGCCCTGGTGAGGCCCCACCTGGAGTACTGTGTCCAGTTCTGGACTCCCCAGTTCAAGAAAGACAAGGAACTGCTGGAGATGGTAGAGCAAAGGGCTAAAAAGATGGTTAGGTGGCTAGAACATCTCTCAGGGAAAGGCTGAGGAACTTTGGTCTTTTTAATCTGAAGAAGGGAAGACCAATGAGGGGTCTGATCAACGTCTATAAATACTTAAAGGATGGGTGTCAAAAGGATTTGGCCAGTCTTTTTGCAGTGATGCCCAGTGAGAGGACAAGAGGAAATGGGAATCAACTTGTTCATAAGTTCCATCTAAATATGAGGAGGAACTTCTTCACTTTGAGGGTGACACTGGAACAGGCTTCCTAGAGAGGTGGTGGAGTCTTTGTCTCTGGAGATGTTCAAAACTGGCCTGGACAAGCTCCTGTGCAATCTGCTCTGGCTGGACCTGCTCTGGCAGGGGATTGGACTAGATGATCTCCAGAGGTCCCTTCCAGCTCCATAGCATTCTGTGATTCTACTATTAAGCATATTATCTTATGTGGCTCTATGTATTGGTACCGTGCAATAGCTTAGGCTTCAGTCTGTTGTGGTATGCCCACGTCCCTGGTACTTCAACACTGGCTTGTAGTTTGGATTATTGCAAAGAGAGGGAAAGGGTATCTCATGCTTTGTAACATGAAATAGTTATGAGTCATTCAGCAGCCTAGAAGTCTCACCGTTACCACTCAGCAGGTCTAAATCAACACATTAAGTGATACAAAGGAGAAATGGAAAGGAAAGAAAAAAAAACATGGTGGGAGAAGTGTGATATGGGAAGTAGTAGCCAATGTAGGATGATGATGATGATGAAACTAGGAAAATGATACTAAATTTTGTGGGTCTTATCACATTACGATCAAATAGAAACACACAAGAGCTGGGCCTATTAAGGAATGAGAACTGGTGAAACTGTGGATAAAACATAGTAGGGAGGAGAAGGTGGGAATGAATGAATCTGTTAGATCTGTGTCAGCTAGAAAGGGAAAATGGATCAATTTTCTTTTCTTGCTGCAGTGGGCTTTGCATTAATTAAAAAAGTGGAANAGCTGCCTAACAAAGCAAATGGTCTGAATAAAGAAAAGTACTAGAAGTACTTCTATCAAAAAGCTCTTATTAGATCCAACAGAAATCACAATCCAGCTCCACAGGACAAAGCAAAATGAAATTCATCAAGAAAAGAAAAGAAAGAGCATGAAATGGCACGCTACTTACTACACAAGATCCTGGTGGTATTTTACAACCTGCTCAAAGTTAACAAGTCTTCGTATTTTTGTATGGTGATTTCATTGTAGAAAAATAGGTCTGATATCAAGCAGTTTCCAAATCCTATTAGAGAGGAAATACATAACAGAGCTCATGTGAAGAAGTCCGAGAATATGTTGTGGATGCAGCTTCTGCATCAGCATTTGGATGATTTGATTTTTTTTAATTTTCTCTAATGTAATTCCTTGTAATTCTTTCTTTATGCCTCATGCATGGAGCGTCATTCTTGGTCCACAGCTGTCTTCATTTTCAAAGCTACCATTCTGTCTGCTGAAACTTCATGGCAATGTAGATGGATTCTGTGAGCTAAGAGCTGACCTGCTTACAAAGGCTACCACAACACCAGGGAAGAACTTAGATGTGAGAGAACAGCTGGAGACAGACAGTACTTAAATATCTCTGCTCCAAAAACAGATAGTCCTTAACATCTTGGTTAGAAGTAAGTCCATTGAACTAACACCTCCTGTCTGAGTTTTTGCTTTCAATTCTTGCATCCAAGAAGTTCTACCTGAGACATCAGCATCCTGAACTGGAAGAGGAGAGCAGGGCAGTGACCAGAAGTCCTTATGTTATATGTGATTGAAGCAAAAAGTCTGGGGTCCATCCCACTAAAGTCAGATCATCTACAGTGTGGATATCTACATTGAAGCTGACTGTTCACCTTCTGAAGTATCTTTATAAAAAGTAGGTATGTACTTTAGTATGAAATGAATCATACTAATAACAAATGTAGTTGCATGCTACTAATTCAAATTAACATATCTATCTCTTACTTGATGAATACTACTAAAAATAGCTATATAGTATATAAAATTCCCATAAAACTGTCAATATTTTCTTATGAAGTCCCTAAGAAATCACAAAACTTTTAAGGAGAGAACTGATTAGTCTTTTTTAGAACATCTGTGTCATCCCCAGATAGCCACATAGGAGGACAAATATCTCCACACTGAATCCATGTTATTGTTTCATAAGTTTACAGAAGTTTCATATCCAAGGATTGGCAAGACACGAGGGGAAATTATCAAACATGCTTAGTTCAAATGATGTAACAGCAGGTATGTGAGAAGCTTATTAAGATGTAAGAAATGAGAATGAAGAGAGGGCAGGGGAGGAGAACTACAATGAGCAAGGTGAATGGTGAAGTCATTACTCATTTGGAGCCAATTAGGGTGATAATCAATTTTGTCTCTGCCCCTGATGAGAGATTTAAGCAGGATGTTAAGTTTGGGTTTGCAAAGCTGCCTGGGAAGCCCAGTTGACTGCACAGCTTGTCCATGTTACAGCCCCTTGAGATTCCTGCCACTCTTTGTACTGGTTTTAGTTCATTGCTAGTCTAGCCCTTAATTTGGTCCTTTCATTCAGTCAGACTGTGCTCGGTTAGAAGCAGGAGAGCATCTGCATTAATGGTGGTCAAAGACTAAACTTTCAAGCTCTGCTGATTGGTGGCAGCAGTGGGAAAGTTATGCTGCTTAGTCTTAGTCGGTTTTGTCCATAGTGTAGCTATACCACAGTGTGGCACTGAGCATGACTGAATAAAACAGAAAACTTCATGTGAGGCCTAAGTAGTGTCTTGGTCCTGAAACCAGCTGGGATCAATCTGGTTCTGAGCATAAGTTGGAGTAAAAATGTTCCAAGAAGTTAGGAAGAACCTCAACTCCGGTTGTGATAGAAGTGTCCCGTAACATGCATGCTAAAAAATTTTGAAACTTTATTTATTTTCTGGAGATTGCTTTTTTCCTGTTTTTTTTTGTTTTGTTTTGTTTAGTTTTGGTTTGGTTTTTTTGGTCAGAAGTGTCTTAGTCCACAAGCTTGGAGGAGTATGTATGGCCTCCCCTTGACGCTAGAAATCTGACAAAGATGGAGTAAAATGTAAACTGTGACTGGTATATAAAATGGAAGTTACTTGAAGCTTTTTGCTTCTTGAAATTAACAGAAAAAATTGCTTGCGTGAAAGTGATGACGGATAACATCATGGCAAGATAAAAATGCAAATACTGAGCTGGTGATCCATGTGATTCAGGAGATCACTGATGTAAGCATGAATCAGTTGTTATGGACAAAATATCGGATGAGACTGCAAGAAGACCTATCAAGACACAGGACTACCATCCAGAGAGAAAAGGTTTCTCTCTTTGCTGTATGTCTGGGGCAGAGGAGCATGTATACTGTCGTAATCAGAGTACCCCATGTTGCTGGCAATGAGTCACCACCATCAGAATAGATAATCTCCTTAGTTACTGGGAATGTGGCTTGCCTGGAGTTGCCACAGAGTGGCTGATGGACAGTGATGGTTCTGTCATCTCGGGGCAGCTGGTGTGCAAATGTGCTGGCAGGGCTTGTCTTTGAATGATTGTGGTTGCTGTGGTATACACATTAGGTGGGACACTGTCTATAACAAACAGGTTGCCCAGAGAAGTTGTGGAGGCCCCATCCCTGGAAGTGTGCAAGGCCAGGCTGGATGAGACTTAGAGAAACCTGGTCTAGTGGGAGGTGTCCCTGCCCAGGGCAGGGGGGTTGGAACTCCATGATCTTTAAGATCCCTTCCAACTCTAACCATTCTATGATTCTGTGATAACAAGTGCTCTTAATAAGATTGTTAATAATAGTTGGAACATTGTTTTATATAATAAGGGATGGTCTAATTCAATAAATGCTTCTTGCACTGTTGGTCATCTGAATCTGAATGACTGCCTGACAGACACCTTAGCTTGGAGATGAGCTGTCACCTGGGAGATCAAATTCTAGTCATGCGGAAAAGGCATGTAAACTATTATTCTTGCTGTGTGTTCTTAAGACCACCCATCGGGGCCATTTAATGCTGTTAGTTGCCTCCAGGACTGGACACAAGCTTATAGTGAGCTAGAGTAATTCTCTTGGTGTGTATTTTTCCCAATAAAGTCTGAAAAGCATTCTTTATGAGAAGAAAGAGAAATGTTAAAGGTTGATCATTTTCAAAAAGCCAGCCTTAGTTATGAGGCTACCAACTGATCAATTTAACACAGCATCTCAGCTGATTTGGGCTTCCCTGCTGGAAGGAACAGCCACCAAAAAGCAAGGATGCTCATTCTCATCAACAACTTCTGGCCAAAAGGGCAACCTTAAACTTTTCTCCAGCAACACAGCCCTAGCTGAGCTGTCAAAATGCTTTGTCTTTCTGGGAGTTTTAACTGTGATACTTTTCCTTTGTGGGTTGCATTTCCACTGCTATTTCCTTGTCTTAGACAATTATAGATACCTTGTTTGACAGATGCATTGGGTGTTTAGCACGGTGCCTCCTGTAACTGTTTTGCTTGTAGACTGTGGGTTTTGTTTTTCCTGTGTGTAAGGATGGGTAGGAGGGTTAGGGACTATGCAGGAGGCAGGCACCACACACTTCACTCATGATACATTCACATTGAAGTAAAGGTCCGTGTCTTTCCTGCACTGAGGGCTCCAGAGCTGGACATGGTACTCCAGGTGGGGTGTCACCAGAGCAGAGCAGAGGGGCAGAATCGCCTCCTTCACCCTGCTGGCCACATTTTATTTTTTTTTTTTTGATGCAGCCCAGGATACGGTTGGCTTTCTGGGCTGCAAGCTGCACATTGCCAGCTGACATCCAGCTTTTCATCCACCAGCACCCCCAAGTCCTTCTTGGCAGGGTTGCTCTCAATCCCTTCACTCCCCAGCCTGTATTGTTATCAGGTGTTGCTCTGAATCAGGTGAAGGATGGATATCTGTTTGGGAAGTGGAGGAATTTGGGAAGAACTGATTGAACAGGGAAGAAATGCCATTGCTTAATAGGCCAGGTTGCATATTGCCTGTCTTAGGAGGGGCAGAAATCTCTGAAACAAGGATGGGGTTGATGAATGATGTTTTCTTAGGCCCTTTGATTTTAGTTTTCTGTCAGAGCCCTGAGACTTATTGCTGCAGGCTTCTTCCCTGGGTACTGGATATAATCTTCAGCTACGATGTAAAGGGCTTGTGAGGATTAACACATTAAATTTTCAAGTTTACAGTGGTTGAGGAACTGATGTTGTGTTGCATATCAAGTCACCAGTGACTAGGCTAATAGGCCTCTGAGCATGCCCATGGTGAACTTGTTGTTTCCAAAACCTGCAGCCTCACCGGTGATGATGCATTCTGTGCTCTCCCTCAACTCCTTGGTGTGCAATACATGTAACACTGAGCTGCCTTAGATTATTTATACTCTGACTTCAGACCTCTCTCTTCCAAAATAGTTTCCCAGAAAACACATACTAAATGGAACCTTTGCTTCCTTTTTTTCAGAAAACAGAGGCATCTCCTCCTTTTCTAAGTAGCTTTTCTCAACACAAGGAAACAGCAGTCTTGGGTATTTATGCTGATAAATTTGGCAGCCTTCTCATGTTTACATGGGCTGTAAGATAACTTGAGGCTCAGTTCCTTCTTAGATAAAAATTAAGCTGTTATCTGAAGGGGCATAGATATGTTGAAATGAGTATTACTGGAATTTCCTATGGCTTGGTATATTCACGGTCTCACAAGTCACAGTCTAAGTGCTGGAATTGCTGACCATACTCTCCAGTGCAAATGTAAGCAGTGCTCAGCTTACACTCTCTGTATTCCAGTGACAAACTGGTGATGGTAATTCGCACCTATGTCTCTGTTCAGCTGGACAATGTGACGGAAAAGCTGTGAAACTTGAGAAACCCTAGGTGATAGAGCCCGCTGTAGACACCCCCTGGGTGCTGCATACACACTTGTCCCTGCCTACCATATATAACCAGCTAACAGCACACAAGGTGCAACGTCCTCCTGACTGCTTTGAAGTGTGCCATGGATAAAGTGTGAAGCAGCAAATAAGACTCTGGCACGATGACAGGGGTTGACAGGATTTATTTTGGCAAGGAAATCAAGAGAGGTATAAACTTTTCATATGAGAATCACATCTTTCTTGGGAATTAGTTCATACCTGTAAAAGGATTCCCTGATCAAACAAAGACCTTGATGAACATCAACCATCTTCCATTCTAAGTGCAAACCATCTGAC
The DNA here is from genome assembly GCA_013400375.1 of Thinocorus orbignyianus. Taxonomy (NCBI): domain Eukaryota; kingdom Metazoa; phylum Chordata; class Aves; order Ciconiiformes; family Thinocoridae; genus Thinocorus; species Thinocorus orbignyianus. The sequence continues at coordinate 894,321 of VXBW01003700.1, forward strand.
TATTCTAGCAGGAGTGGGTTCAGACAAAGTCCCAAACTCCTCAGAACATCCACTGAGATGACCAGGAGCTCAGTAGCTTCAGAAGCCTGTCAGCCACTCTAGTGTGGTACTACAACCGTGTCCTACTGAGAGGCTTGGTCTTCACAAGGCAGAAGCATATTGGCTTGGAAAGATACCAATACCATCACAGCTATGCAGCTCCAGGGCTGCTGCTGGCTTGTGTCTGGACAGCTTAAGGGCAAAGGATAGGATAGGAGAAAGTAGTAGAGCTCATATGCATTCTGTCCGCTTTCACAGGGTATTCTTTAGCTTTCATTGAAATGATCCATGCAAAGTAGCCTGATTTTGGTGCAGCTGAAAGTCAGAAGTAAACCCATAAATGGCAAAGAGCCCAGATCTCTGCTGCTTTATGTCTCGCAGATAATCATCTGCCTCTCTGCAAGGTGCATGAAGAATTGTCCCAAAGCAGGTTTGTAACATCTAGAACTCACTTTTTCCAGGTATAAATCACTGTAGAAAATGCGATGCAGTGAAGAAGCAAGCCCAGTGGAATTGTCCGGGTGTAAGACTGGTCCAAGAGAGATCTGACTCAAGCCGTACAGATTTAAATTAGAAGGAAATGGCTATGATCATGAAATTACTTTACAAATGAGTGGTTCAGAGAATCTCACCTTCCATAAGGTTTACTCTTTCCTGATTCCTAGGGAACAGATTTTATTATTCCTCATAATAAACCCTCTGTAGATGGTAGACAGGGAAAAGGTGAATTTAAAAGGGAAAAAAAGAGATAAATGTTTCCCCATTTTTCTACCCGCAGAAAAGTCTTTCATTTTGTTTTCCTACTGCAGACAATGAAGAGGATGGAGAAATCAGAAATTGGCTGTGGTGTGGGGTTTTTTCTACACCAAACCTTACACTGTAATTGGAGAAAAGCTAAATTAGCAACTTTTCCTTAATGAGATCTATGGTTGCATTTTAATAAGTTGAATAAATTGTGTTTCATGAAAGGAATACTAAATTTACTGTCAGGAAAACAAAACAACTTTGTTCTCAGAGACTTGTGTGTTCAAAGGTCATTGATCTTTTTAACCGTATTTCCTTTGTGCTGTCTCTTCAGAGACAGATAACACAGGAGTTGGGAGTGGGGGAAGGAGCCAAACACTCTTGTCAACTTTATAAAATTTGGGTGCATTTGTTTTACTGAAGGTGACTTCTTTCTTCTTGAGATTTAATTCTCTGAAAACCCCTCAGAGGGATCTTAGTAGCTACCACGGGCAATGCCTCCTTTTGCATTTTTTAAATCAATGCAAAGAGAAAAACAAAACAAAACAAAAGATCTAGGTTTGGATATTAACCACTCTCAAAAGTCTAATTACTTCACTTTGATTGCTGCTTGAGATAAGACCCTTACTGAAAACAAAAGCAAAGTAGGCTTAGGTTCTTGGTCAAGCCACAGAGGTGAAGTTACATGTTTTACCTTAAATTTCTCTTACCTTGCATTTACTGGGAGGTTAGAAGATGTGCCCACTTAATCACTTTGGAATGCCTAAGACCAGAACATCATGTGTTCGTGTCCTGATTTGCCCCTCCAACACTTTGAAGCAGATAAGGTTTGTGAAATTTATCAATTATCGTTCTGTGGATAGGACAGTAGAGTTGTACCTGTTCTCCATGAACAGTGAAGTTCTTCAACAACTTTTCCAATGTTTGTTTGGTCAAATCAGCACCTTCTTACTATTTCATAGAGTGCATAATATATTTGCAGGACAGTCCACAGGCAGTGGCTGCATTTCCATGGTGCCGTAGAGGGCTGATAGGTGTTCGGAAAATCTTTTGAAATTAGCAGTCCTCTTTTTGCAGTTTACCATTATGACTATTTTTTTTTTTTTTTTTTTTTTTTTTTTAAANAGACCTTGTATGAGCATTATATTTTTAATATTAGTCATTTTCTTTCTTTTTCTCTTGGTGCCTATGTCCCCTTCACCCTGGGTGGCCCTTTTTGATGCCCAAGATTGTTCAAAACACAGACAGGTTTTGCACACATGACCAAGTTCTTTCTCTTTGATTCACTTCTAACTTCAAAGTTTGTTTTCAAAACACCAGCAGCGCTTCATGGGGTTTTTTGGTAGGATGTGCCAAGCAGCCCATTTATTCTAAATGAGAAACTCAATTATTCTGAGACTGTACTGAGTTTCTTCTAAAAAATGTGCCTTTTTCAGACTTGCAAAAATGAGACAGAAAGAAATGAGAAAGGGTAGAGGAAAGGGTCATATCTGGGTCAGTCTTCTTTTTCCTTTCAGCACTGTTATTAGGGTTGTACCTAACAACCAGTGTCCCATGCAATTGGATTCAGACAAACACGTGGACAGGGCTTGCTTTCCCAGAGAGCTGCCAGCCCTGATGTAATGATAATCATAAAGAAAGAGGTAGGGAACCCAGAGGGCAGTGTTTTTTCATGCTTCTAGTAGTTATGCCTGACTCACAAGTGTAAATAAATGCATTAAATATTGCATCAGTCTATATTTTATATTTAGACCTCTGTTTATTTTTTGAGACTAATAAAATCAGATCCTTGTCCCTGCCAGCCCTGTCTATATTTTTTATATATCTGTTAAATCTTCTTAGTTTTCTTTCTTTTACTTACTTTTACTACCACTGTCTGCCTGCTATTACAGATGCTCTTGACCAGCTCCCCCAGAAGAGCACAGGCCTTTTTTCTTCTGTCCTCCTGCCACTCAGTATTCCCAATTGATCTTATTCACTAAACTTTCCTCTTCTGTAAGCTCTTTTCACCCCCACATACAGGAATTATTCTGATGACCTTACAGGGACTGGTGAAATATTCCTGAGACAGGAGCTGGCTGGCTGGTTCATTCTGCTACTTTCAACAGCCCCAAGTGTCTAGGTGAATCTGCACAATTAACAACAAGAATTTTAGCACAGGGAAAAGTCAAAATGCAGAATATGATGCATGTTACAGCATCATTCACCCTGCTTCTGCTTTCCCACTGAGGAATGGTAGGTGACATTAATTTTGCTACCCATGAAAAGACTCTTTCTTTACTTTTTGAGATCTCAGAAGGAACTGAGGATGGACTAATCTACTTTTTCACCAGTTGTAACCATCTCTCGTCATTGCTCAGTTAATCCTCTTTGATCATAGGTTCAGTTCTTCACACGACCATATGAAATATCGAAAAGCTCTGCAGGGTGAGGCATGTCTGTTCCAATAAAAACATCTATACGGTAATAATCTACATGCAAACAAGTAATCTAGATTTCCCTTGTAGTTGAAGACAAGCAGGCAAGGAGTGATTCATCTTATAGATAGCTAAAATAGATCAGGTGATTCACATCCCAAGTGTGCTTATTTCTTTTCATTGACTGTACTTGGAGCTAGTTCAGATAGAGGTATCTACATTGCAAGCATTTAAAGCTGAGTGAAAGAGTCCTTCCCAGAGGGATTTTAAATAGAGATGGACTTGGCCCTTATCTTTGACTAGTTAGCTATATTTTAGATAAGTTTGGGACCGGAGTGATATCATTTGAGTCGTCTAGCTTTCTCATAAAGATAAACAAGATCTTTGCTAGTTAGGAGAAGGAACTTGTATTGAGCTAAGGAAATCATGATGGGGATCTTTCTCTAGAGTCTGCCTCTTCTGTTAAATATAAACAGCAACAATTTAAGCTTCCTTTTATTCAGAGATTGCAGCCAATGAGGGAGAACTGAAGGTATCTGAATAAATTGTTTTCTATGGGATATATAGTTGAAAGTCTACACATAATTAGTTCTTGTTTCTGCTTTGGCAGCTCTGGATATTCCTTTGTAACAAAGATGTTGTAGTTGGATATTTCATGTGCATACTTAATGTTCTTTTATCATGCATGTACTTGACCTCACGCTTGTGCCCATCCTTCTTCACGTCTACACCAGTCAAATTCAAGGACTTCTGTGTTGGCTAGCTGGTAACTCCAGTTAGTTGTGTCTCAGTGTTATCTCTGTCGAAATTGTCACTATTTTGCTTTCCAAACAATAAGAATACAATCAGCTGTGTAACTTCCCTTCTCCATTTCAAGGATTCTGATCGCCTGTATCAGCCATCCTAGTGGCTTTTCTGGAAATACCCACTAAAACAGAATGGACAAGTAAAGCAGAGACAGGGTCTGTTGCCTGTTCTTGTGTAATTTATTCTTATTTCCTAAAATGACTGCCCTTCCTGAAGGACACAATTGAACTTCTCCTACAGTTAGATGCCATATTCGGTGAGACGGTTGGTGATTTAGGCCCTGCTAGAGTACTTTGAAGTGTAAATGCTGTGATAAGACACCATATCTCAAGGAGACTTCCGAAGGAAAAGTGGATCCCTCCAAGGGCAGCTCAACAATAAGACCATTAAATCTAAAGTATTACAACTAGGTCATGGGGAATAAGGTCAGAGATGCAAGGCTTTTGTATTGTACAAAGAATGTGAATGAGAGCCGAGCTGCTGAAGGTAGTAGTAATAAAAAGCATGTTATCAGAACTAGTTTGTTACACAAACTAGCTGACACATCTTGAGAGTCAGCATGGGTTCTTCAAGCATGAAAACTTGCTGAATGGACAATACACTGATGATAAAGTACGAGATTGCAAATGATGCTTAATGATGGTTGAATAGTGTACGCTGTCTTTATATATGGTTGTAGTTCTCAGTATGGAAGGTCTACAGAGAGACATACTCACATCATAGTCACACAAGGCAAAAGAGAAAGAGAATACAAAGGGGGGAAAAAATAAAACAAGCCCTCCTGCTGTCATTATAAACCAGAAAATGCGCTGGCACCAATGTATTTTCTCTGCAAGCCAGGGGTCTTCCTTCCAAGCAGCATGGAGGAAGACAAGGAGGCGGAATGGTGTAGAGAAGCAGATCATGTTCTTGTTCGTTTAATGATTTATGTCTAGGTCTGTTTGCCTTTGGTGTGATTAATTGCTTCCAATTATCTGCTACCACGAAGTCTGCTCTATACAGAAAAGATGCATACCTGTGGGTGGGATACCTTATCTTTGGATGAGTCAACTCTGAAAACGTCCCAGTGATGGTGTTTGACACATTTTTGCTTGTATGGAACAGACTAAGAAATCAAATCACAGGAAGCAGTCTGGGAGGTAGAGAGACTAAGGAGCCCAGCCAGATGTTTTTGGTTTTTTTTTCCTGAATCTTGTAATTTTGAGTGTCCTCCTAATTTTTGTGCACCTTTCCTTGCCTGCCTTTACACTCTCCATTCCCTGTTTTAACTATTGCATGTGCCAAAAGTGCAATAATTAAATTCAGTCATCCTGAATTCAGTCAACAGGTTACAAACATGGGGAAGGGAAGAGCCAACTGACTGTACAGAGTCAGCTGGAGCCTGGACTTGAACCAGGGTACACACAAACTGTGTTATCTACCTCCTTGGGGTGACCTGTTATTGGTGAAAACTGGCATCTAGGAGACAATGCTCAAGACTGAGAAGTCAGGTGAGAAACTTACCATCCTTCTATGAGCAGTGTGCATGGCATTTCTACTCACACACTGTCATCAGATCAGTGTTTTACTTGGTTTTCTTCTTAGTTAGACAGGAAGGAATTATTGGTGGCATTACCAAGTGGGGGATTGCTTCAGAAATTTCTGATCCAGTGGATATCAAGAGGTCAGTTTGCAAAACTGCTATTTTATTTCTCATACAGTGCTGAAGGAGGGGGAAAAGCCTGATGTAGCTGCGCTGATTTCTGTTTTTTACATCTGTTTTGACTGCGTTTTGAGTTGTGATGAGGAATGAACTCTGTTGCAGGTCACTTTGTCTTGTTTCTTCTGGAATTTGCTCAGTGTTTTTCTGTTGCTCCTGGCTTTTCCGTTCACCTACATTTATCTTTGCTTTTGCCCTTCTGCTAGGCACGTATCAACACTTCCCTGGATGCCTTGTCTTCCTCACCAATTCAACCTTCCTTCAATGTTCTGTTCATTCACTTGTATTTTATCAGATAATATTAACCATATAATTTCACTGTGAACTGGGGATTTTTCATTTTCTTTATATCAGGGAAGTGCATCAGCACATGTAACAGGATTGTATGTCAGGTCTGATAAGGAAACCAGAACTTCTCTGTTTCACTCCTAAATGCATGATAGGCCCACATTCGGACTCTGGTAGAAAGAAGTTTATATTTAACTCAGAGTAAAATTTATCTTCTAGTATAACCTTCCTGTCAGAGCCAACAATTTACTATCTATCTAGTTTGTGGATAGTATGAAATTAAGCAGAACCGCTATCCTAAACTGTAATAAAATCTATTGATATCCAAACTATGTATTATGCATATGTACCCTCTTATCCTCAGGCAAAAATACACAGAGGTTTGACAGCAACCTAATGAAGGAATGCAAAAGAAATAGGATTTAAATAAAAAATCTGCAAAAGGACAGAATAGGTACCTGATAGCCAAAGGGTGGTTCTCTTTGAGATCTGTTTCAAGACAATCCAATTCTTGGAGCAGTTAAAGGAGCTATGGTAGAATGATGAGGAAGATTAAGAAGAAATGAATGCGAGAATGCAAAGCATGAAGATTTTTGTCAAGAAATGGGTGTCAGAACTGCAAGATATGATGATTCAGGAGCAGTCTAATAAGTTTGTGTGAAGACACACTATGGCGAGAAGAAGGAAAAAAAACAATGATCTACCACAGTGGAGCTAGAGATGAAGTACCTGAAGGGGATCAGTGCTCCTGATGCGTAGGACAGAGCTACTCCATTGGATTAAGGAAATCCTGTTTGGTAATTTTACCAGTTCTGACCACCAGGAACCAGTGCAGTAATTTTTTGTCAGCCAGCTGCCTTTCTGTCTGGACTTTGAGTTGACACAAAGACTATGTTAAAGAGTACAAACAATAGCAGACAAGATAGTGAGAGACAAACTAGTTTGGGGACATCAAGAAATAGCCAGACCTTGTAGGTTCCCAGGAAAATGCATTTTCAGTCTCTCTCCAGATTGTGGCCTGCCATTTTAAGAAGATTTTTGCTTTTTTAAAGACTTTTAGCAATAGCATAAAGGAAAAAGTGTTGAGAAAAAAAGGTTAACTGACTCAAAGAATGTTTTGGGTTTTTTTAATTTTTTTTTTTTCTGATTCTTTCAGCTCTTGCTAATCACTTTTTTCAATCTAACTTATTTAAAAGTTAGCAGTCATCGACATTACCATCCTTAATCTAAAATGTGTCAACATACTGAATCTTACTGGAATTTTACAATTTATTTTTAATGTGTAAATTGTCTTCAAGAATTAAGGGTACTATGATGTTCATAAAAAGCATATTCTTGCCATCACTGGAGAAAGAGAGCTAAATAATAAATTAAAGCCTTTCTACAAAAACATTAATTCTTTGCATACATTTGTTTTTAAAGCTCCCTTGTTTGTGAGCAGTAATAAAAAATATTCTGCACACTTTTTTTTTGATAGTGAGATGAGAAAAGTATAATAGGAAAGTAAAATTAAATTATATTTCATTACTGATGACAACCTGAATAAAACATGGAGAGAGCATTACCAAGCTTCAAGAACTTCTGGCACCTTGACAACAAACAGAACAAATCTATATCCACTTAAAAGCTCCCACACATTAAAGTACCCCAAAATAATCATCTCTCTTTTCTTCAGCTGCAAACTAGATGAACTGGCAGTGAACAAAAGGAAAGTGTTTCCTCTTGAATTTTTCATAAGAGCTGCATTTCAAAAGAAGCGTATCACATACCCTTCATTACTTCATTTCATACTAAGGCACACCCCAGTGCTGCACTTGGCAGCAGAAAAAGATTCCCTGGGCACCCAATTTCAGTCATATGCAGACTTCATCAAAACTGATCTAGATCAGGAGCAAAAAACATACGAGGACGTGACATTCTTACTGATACATCATCTTTTGTTTGGTCTGGAAGCAACCACATGATGCAATGCAGCATAGTGCCAGAAGTGAGATAGCACTCTTTTAAGCACCCAGAGAGCTCTAAACTTTGATGTGGCCTTCACTGTATTCCCAACGACATTTTCCTTTGCAGGAAAATCACAGGCAGGTAACCCCTACGTAGATTTAGGGAATGGCTGCAGGATCCTTCTGCTCTGCTCAGCACTGATGCCATACATTGGGAATGCTGTGTCTAGGGCTGAGCTTCCCAGGACAACAGACACTTGGATGTACTGGAGAAGGTCCAGTGAAGGGCCACAAAGATGATTAAGACACTGGAGGCCTGGTGTACAAGAAGAGGTTTTAAGAGAAGGGACTGTTCAGCCAAAGAGAGAAGGTTCAGGGGGGATCTTATCCATGTGTATAAATACTTGACTGGGGAGTTGCGGGAGTTGTAAAGAAGAGGGAATCAGACTCTTCTTAAAGGTACCCATTGAAAGCACAAGAGGTGATGTGCACAACTTGAGACAAAAAAATCTGTTTAAACATAAGGAAAAACAATTTAACCATGAAGGTGGCCAAGAACTGGAACACTGAGCCCAGAGAGGTTGTGGAGCCTCAATCCTTGGATATATTCAAAACCCAGCTGAACACAGACCTGAGCAACCTGCTGTATTGACCCTGCTTTGAGCAGGATCTCCAGAGGTCCTTTTCAACCTCAGCAATTGTGTGATGCGAGCGTGGCAAAGACTAGAGCAGTTTCTTTCCTGTACAGTGTATCTCATCAGCTGGAAAAACTGTTCTGGGAGTGCAGTGACTCTGGAAAATATGCCTTACCCAGAGAGAGCTGCTGGGCTCAGTACAGTAATAGTGGTGAGATCACTGTTGTTTTCCATAGTTTTCCAAGGGAGTGCACTAAGGCTTTAAAATCCTCTGAGCAGAGATTCTACTTTGTTTTGTAGGTCCGACCTATTGCTTGGGGTAATCTAGGTTCACATTGCGCTGTAATAAATAATGTATGGCCAGTTGAGAGCCACGGAATGAGCAAGAGTCACAAAGTAAATCTGGAACCTGCAATGTCCTTGCCAGAGTGTCTTTTAGGACAAAACCAAAACAACTCCAACAGAGGTCAGTTAAGGAAAACTTTGCTCTGTTGACAGATTTCTTTTAGCATAGACTGTAACTTTGAAAGAAAAATACCAGGCATTTTTGATGTGCTAAGGATATTAAAATATATGTATTTCTTAAAAAGAAATAAAGACATATATCCTCAAAATACTAGCTACTGGTTTTGCAAGTCCATAAAAATGTCCCTAACACTGTAAAAACGAACAGAAAAGATTATTATCCCATCTTTGTTTCCTTAATTTGGGTTTATATGAAAGTTAGAGAGGTTCCAATTTAGTTTAAACAGTCTAAGAGCATTGTTTCAGACTATGAGAGCTTTCTCCTTTCCTTCCACCTTATTCTACTTCGGAAGGTCACAAAGATGTAACTGTTCCCTGAAGTACCTCTCTCAGTCCTCTTCCCCATGTTAGGGCCTTTCAGGATCTTATAGTGTTGCCCATGCTGTGTTTCTGATCACATCAGAAGGCCCTCACTAAGACAGTGCAAAAATTATTATTTCATCTCCTAAGAACTGAGCATTTTTGTGGAGTACCTAAAATAGTGCACAGCCAACCTTGCAGTCATAATTGATCAATCATTTAATTCTTTAAAAATTAAACTGCAGAAAGTCTCCATTGTATTCCAACTGAGGATGTGAAATCAAGAATACCTTAAAATATCAGAATATATGACCCACACTCATCTGTCTTGATTGCTAACTTCTCCTCCCCTATGTGAGTACTTTTCCTCCTGGGTTGTTGGTTTTGGGTTGGTTTTGTGATTTTTTGTTTGTTTTTTGGCTTTGGTTTGGGGTTTTGTTTTTTGTGTGTGTTTCTTGTTTTTTTTTTTTTTTTTTGTCTTTTTGGGTTTTTTTATGAACCTACAATACACCTCTTTTAAGGTAAGGCTTTCCTTTTGTTTATGTTTGCAAAACTTAGCACTTCACAGTAAATGAGGTGTGAACATCAGAGAAAATGGGACAATGTATCAAAATTACCCAAATTAAGAGCTTTGGAAAACATGAGTAGGAAAACAGAACAAAAAAGGAAATGAAAATTAGAGAAATCAAGAAGATAAGTATTCAATACCATGTAAAAGAAGAACAACTTTTAAAGTACAATTATAAAAAAGATGACAAGAACTGTGAAGGACCTTGCAACGAGATACAGCAGAAAAATAGATGAGTGCTTAGGTGAATATCGTTCTCCATACTTCTGGGATATGACTTCACATTGAAGTGTGAAAAAAATATCAAAACAATTACCCAAAAGCATATGATAAAAGCTTTGAGAAATAAATGTACAATGAAAAAGATGAATAAAATTGAAAATTTGTATCTTGCCTAAATATGCAATATAGAGGGGAATAAGCAACGAGAAGATGAGAATGATTTAGAATATTACTTAAATGTATAAGTAATAGGATGAAATTAAGCTCAAGGTAGTATAAAATCAGGGTAATTCATACAAATTCATATGAATTGATGTTTTGAAGTATCATCTTCCCAGAGGAATGGTGAGACCATGTGAAAATTTACAGAATATTAATAAATGTACAACAGGGAACTTCCATACTGTTGGAGAGAGATATATATTTATTTATCCATAGCATCCATTTATTAAAGTGCTCTGGCTGAAGAAACATGAGGCAAACCTTTCTTTCCTCGTGTGGCAAAACCAGGTACTACTGTAATTAGCATCAGACAGCCACCAGCAGATTTGCACTGGAGACGTGTAGCCCAAAAGTGGGACAGAAAGAATGGATCTAGGAAGTGATTGATTTTTGAACTAATGTGTGCTGGAAAACCTGCTAGGAATAATATAAACGGATATGGGGTCGTGATCAGTGACAGGAGAAGGATCCTTAAGTAACAAATTGAGCTCTCAGGATCAAGCAATAAAGGTGTAAACAGTTTGGCAGGATTTCCCAGGGCAATACATAACAATGAGAGTTTAAGAAGAGGTTTGGGGTTGACAGTTTTGTATTTTACTTCTTCTTTCTTTTATTTGAAAATGTAACATACAATTCCAAGATATTTATTCCAGAGAAATCTCTGTGTACATTTCAAAACATAAATTTAGCATTCTCTCTGACCAAAAAAGCATAAAGAACTGTAAGACAGAGTGACTGTCAAGTTCCTGTTCCCGTATCACCATTTCTAATCTGGCCACATTTATGATGTTGTAATCAGAAGGAACACTTAGCACTGCCCACAGAGCCCCTCAGTCGTCTGATCCTCCCATTCCATCATCCATATCTCCACACAGGTTCTCTTGGGTGGCTATCAAGAGATTGTCACTGAATTCAACTATTTTGTGGTAAAATCTATATGAAGAAACAAGTTTTGTACTGAGACAGCCAGCTCTGAATTTTGACGTTTGATTGCTCTGTGGTCTGGACCCGTTCCAGGACCACTCCTCTTCTCCAGAGTTGTGTTTAGTGAATTTTCTAAGGACCTGTGGATTTTCTAAGGACCCAATTTCTGCTGGTGTTGATTTTTAGAGGAGAGTAGGTAACATTGGTTGCTGCTGTAATTTATTGATGCAGTGGAAGAGATTGTGGCTTGGAAGAGATTTGTGGTCAGTGAGAGTCTGTGTGCTGTCCTCCATTTGGGATTTCTCTCCTAGGAAGCTACAGAAGTTAAGTGTTACTGGCACAAAATAAAGAACAGCAATTCACAGGACAGGGAAAGGCCAATTTCATCTGGAAGAACTGCTTGAATTTCAGTACGGCCCCACAAAGCAGAGGAGTCACATCCTTAGTGTTCCTCCCCCACTGTGGCCAAAAGTCCCTTTCAGAGCAAAGCTGAGCCCACCTAAGTTTTTTCAGGGGGCAGCAAATTCTTGATAGTTGAGATATGAGAGATAATAAATGAATCAATATCATGTTCCGTTTTGCAGTTGTTAACTAGGGAGTTTAGAAGACCATCATTATCCCCATTCCTGCTTCTTTCTTCAGTCTAACCAATGTCAAGTCTCAGCCTTCATCTTCACATACCACTATGTCTCCATGTCTTTGTGGGACAAGTAAAGATTTAAACTGGGGTATAGATACTGATTTAGATAAAGGCCCAATGAAACATAACTGGAAGTTTGAACTTCATTTTCTTAGGGGACTGACAATCCCAGTTTCAGTAAAACAGGAGGAACTATTTAACTAGTCCTGCATAGGTTAGTTGGGAAATTATTTGATAGCACTCACACCATTAAAATTCCCTGACTTCCCTAGTCCACTGGCTGTATTAGATGGTGCAGTGTTTAATGAAAAGTCATTTTTACAATAAATATACTTGATTATTTGGAAGCTTTTGAGATTGTCTTAGACAAATACCATAGACTAGATAGAACTGATGCTTCCACAGAGCAGAGGTAGGAAATAAAGGAGTTCTTGAGGTTTTCTGCATTCTTTTATGAATTGAACAAACTATATCTGAAAACCAGATAATTCAGTTACCCCACAGAAAGGCAAACCAGCAGGAGTTTAACAGACAGCTTTCATGGAAATCAGGGACTGGAAGCCAATGTTTTGAGGAAAAGCAAGAGAAAGAAAGAGTGAGCATTAGGAGATGAGAAAACAAAGCTGCATATGGACTGTAGCATATTCACTGGAATGTATTTGGGTCTACACTAAGTTTGTTTAATCCATTTTTTTCTCTGTAAGATGCTTCTTTATAAGACATTTAAGACCCTTAGGAACCTAATTAGTACCTGGGAAATGATGGTGGTACATGGTTAGTGTTAAAGATGGAGTCACTTATCAATAAGCAGTTGAGTTAAAGGCAATCAAAAGCTGACCCTTTTCAGGGCTTTTAAGTGACCTAAGACAAATGTACTGACCCCAATTAATTTCCAAAGCCAAAGTAGAAACCACACAAGTGTCAGTAAAAGTCCCCTTGCTACCAGGCAAAGTAGAGTAAAGATGAATTTTAACCACTTTTTCATCTTTGCCTGGCCAAGATGGAGACTTATTGACAGGCATGAGTCAAAAAGCTTCTGTTACTGCTCCTTGCTACACCTGATTTTGTAAGAGGGAACTTCAGTCTTAAGGGCTGTCAGTTTGGCACCTATAATGAGTGTGACATTCATTTCAAAAGGAAATCTACCAAAAAAATAAATGACAGGCTAAACTTTGCATGTCTACAAGCAGAACTGTTGATCTCCCAAGATAGTGTTCCCAGCCCACACACCCCTCACACTACCATGTGCTCTTGCTTCTTTGCTTTTTTCCCCCCAGTCTTCCTCATTACAATTCCTTGGCAGAAATTCCACTGTGGATGCTAGCAATAGACTTGCCTTGATGCTGCTCATCACAATCCCCTGTGACAGCTTAATATCTCATTATCAACATTAGTAATAAACGTGTGTTTCTCTGAATATGCAATGTGAGATTCGAATATATATATGGGACTTCACACTGTGTTTATTTGAATGTGTAATGGCTGGTATAAATGCAGCCTGAAAGTGCTCTGAGCGAAGGACACGATTGACATGCAGAACCAGGCTTGACTGAGAGGTGCAACATAGACTTCTTCTGTGCCCGAGGTTAAGTTATTTGACCCCATGCACACCTTTTTCCTTGTTTTTTAAAATCCCTCTTGCGCTTTTAGGAAATGACTTGTTTGGTGTGCTGCATATTGCAGTGTTTAAATACCAAGTCCAACACAGACATGGTATCTTAATCTTCATATGAACATTGGATCGTTACAACTACAAACTGATAAATATAGAAATAAAAAAAAATCTGATACTTGCATTTCTGAGGATATGTCTTTAAGAATAACTAATGGCTTATTTTTCTCTTACACTCTGTCAACTGACAAGTATGACTTTCTGAAGAAAGTAAATTTTTATTTTTATTCTAACATGATTTTTTTAATTTAAAATTTCCTAGTTTTTGAATGAATGAAAGTATTTTAGTATAACTTCAGTTAACAAATGCTGACACATTATCAAAACCAGTTTCATAGATGAAATAAAAAAGGCAGAACATTCTTGTCATAAAAGAACTGGGCACAAAAATAGGTCTTAAAAAAACTAATTTATTTTTTTTTAATTTCTGATAATATTTTTGTTGGTATTTCAGTTTCTAGTAGCTAGAGTTGTAAAGGTTTTAGAACTGCTTATAAAAAACAGTGGTCAAAAGAACCACTTCTTTAGTGGATATTGGAGACTACAGCTCATTTGGCCTTAGTGTGATGGAAGACATGTTGGTGGAAATAAATACATATCCATAGTATGAGATGCTGGGAACCCCTCAAACATTGTTACTGAGGAAAGTTCCTTCATCTGTGGCAAAGGTGCATTCCAGCCCAAGGACAGGAGATGGTGCTAACAAAACCCTATGTACTTGAGTGAGCAGCCAGCAACGTGCTTACACTTCAAGCTAAATTTCACAAGAAAGAACAAAATTAACAAAACCTGCAGGAGGTTAGAATATATGAAAATATTTCTTTTTACATTCTAATACAGATTGATAGTACATACATTAATCTTAGCAACTACATTCTGACCTCAGTCTATCCTGGCTGTTAATTTTTATTAGGAGAGCATGAGTGCAAAAACGATGTCTAAACTCAGGGTGAATATCTAGAAAACATTTGCATTAGCATGAGAAGGTGTCACTGTGACAGCTGTGTGTGTCCCTAAGCATTTCTCAAAACAACTTTTCATATGAAGGAGCTCTTGCATAAACTTCAACATCTGAAACAATGGAGTCTACTGTCTAGAAAGGAGTCCAGTGTAGAAAGAAAGGTCTATGAGTGCTTAAAGTGTTATGAAACATCAAAACGTAATGGCAAACTTCCAAAGCAGAAAGCAGGATATGCACAAGGAATGCTAGCACCAAGTATTTCATCTGCTCTCCTGTGGGAAAATGAAAAGCAATAAGTGGTTCAAAGTACAGTACAGTACAGTAAAAACACCTTAAACAAGCATGAATATGGTGTTGTTTAGTCCTTCACTGAAATATAAACTCAGGAGCTCCACTTTCATTTGAAAGATGACAAAAACAATAAAAATTTTTCGATTTACTGAATTAAAAAGTCAGAAGGCAGAACTATTCTCCTCAGCCCAGATCTCTTCCCCACCCCTCCACCACTCTTTGGAATTCACTCTAAATGTGAAGCTATCATTGTTCTTTGAAATTGAGTCTGCAAGAAATGAAAGTTAAACAAGTACAAGTGAATCTCATGAAGAATGGACTGAATATAAACACAAAATTGTTTTGAAGTTATTTTTCTTACTGAAGAACATTTCTTCCCTAAACTGTAACTTGAATCTAAAACTGTTTTCAAAACAGAAATGTCTTCAGAAATAAGACAGAATGAAGAATACACCATTTCTAAAATTTACACATAAATGTTTCAGGAAACATCAATATGGTCAAGCAGGTGTGATTAGGAAGGTGTCTAATGCAGAAACACTGTAAAAGTGCTCTAGAAGCCATGAGTTTGATGGGCTTGGAAGAGGTCTTCAAGCACTGGGGCCAGAGAAAAAGGGAACAAAGTTTGTTGGTGTTGTAGGTTTGGCGAGACTGACCAATCAGTATAACAGATGGCCCCTCCCTCCCCCCTCTAAGAAAAAGAGGAGAGGAAGAGATAAAGAGATTTGTGAGTTTAGGAAAAACATGAACTAATGAAAATATTAATAAATTATGAATAGTATATAATAATTAGAAAATTAAAAGGGGGAAAAATTTATACAGTATGTACAAAAGCATATCAAGCTCCCAAGATGACAATCATGTTACCAGCAAGCACAGGGAGAAGTCCCAGAGTGGACTCAGTGATGGACAGGAGTTGGATTCCAGATCTGGAGTCAGGAATGCACAGATTGGGATCCAAGACAGAACAGACAGGGTCCTCCTCAGACGTCAGCCGCTGAAGAAAGAGAGTTGACCTTTTGATCCCTCAGCTTTTATATTGAACACAATGCAGATGACATGGAATATCCTATTGGTCAGTTTTGGGTCACCTGTTCTGTCCACTTTTCCCCACAGGTGTGACCCCTCTACTCTTTTCCACTTCCAAGTGGGCAAATAACAAAGTTACCTGACCTTGGTTGTTCTAGTATAAGCAAGGGCCTCTCTGCACACCATTCCTTGGGATAATCAGGTTTTATCACAGTGAGAATGAACAGTTTCTGAACAATATGTTGTTAATTCAGAGTTTATTTACAAGAGGCTCAGCTAAAAAGTAAAATAAATGAACAGAAAATTGGTTCTTTTTTACCTCAAAACAGGACATAAACCAACTAAAATTATACTACTTACATGCCCAGTTTTTGTGGAATTGTCCCTTTTATGGGACATAGCAAGCAGTTTTAGCTGTTAAAGCTAAGTTGGCATCCCAGACATAGGTACCTCCAGGGCTGAGATGCAGCTACCCAAAGCAGATACTTGATGTCCTACAGAACAGAACCATTCTCCTCTGGCACATAACCATTTCCCCCAATGTGTCACCTTCTATCTTTTCTTGCTTTAGAGAACTGGAGGTTTCCCAAAAATATTTCCTACATATTCTTCTCCTTCTGCTTCTTTCTAAGATCCTTGGAATACTGGCTTCAAATTTACTGCCAGTGGCCTCCCACCAGTGTCAAAATCATGTTAATTCCTGTGATGATTTGCCTGTGTCCTCACACCAGGAGGCCTCAAACTAAAACTGAAACTGGGTGAAAGCTGCGCACTTGATTTAAACTTCATTTCCTGCCTTAAACTTCCTTTAAATTACAGGCTTTTCAGAGTCTTGTTTAGGCAGTAGGATCAGCACTGCAGAGCTTCAGCTTGCTGAAAAAGGACCAAGCTGAAAAACTGCTGCAGTATAAACTTGGTTAGAACCTCTGAGTATCACTCTATTATGAATATTAAATAACGAAGATAATAACCCTGTTTTTGCCAATTTCTGTTCTGCTTCATTCAGCCCATGCAGAGTGTATTGAGATCTCCATCCATCCATGAAACCCTGGAATGTTTTGCTGGCTGGTATTATTATTCACAAATGAAAAGCATCAGGAAGTGCTAAAGGAATTTTTATAAAAAATAAAACTAATGTAAAATTTTGACTTGCTTGCGCAAGGATCACAGTTTCTCCATCTGTCTCTCCGTCTGCCCAGCTGCTTGTCTAATGGTTCCCTCTCCTCTACTAGCAACAACTTCTGAATCTAGTAGCCAATTCCAAACTTCCTTGCCAAAGGAGTAAAGTCAACCTGCAAAGATACTGCAGTTCCAGTTTTTGCATGATCAGCCTTTTTTTTTTTAAGATCTGCACATTCATAAGAGAGAGAAGGTTCAATTAGCACCACACTGAGGGAGAAGATTCAGGGCAAGCTAATAGCCCTCTCTCCTGTTTGGTCTGTCTTCACAACCAACTTTTGCGTGTAAGGCAGCCAATCTCTACATGTATTACTGGGAATCAACTTCATCACATATTAACTCTTGCCCAGAGAGCAGGTGGGTGTTGAAGGGACCTAACAGAGCTTTAAAGAAGCAATGAGGACATCAAAGATATGTTAAGGCAGGGGAAACCAACGTGGTTTATGTAAGTCCATAGACCATAAAGTGTCCTGCAGCTTAATATTGAATGAATCTAAGGTTAACATAACACAATGCCAGCACATTGGGTTGAAGAATATACATTGAAGACTCAGGGAAAGATAAAATACACCCCACACTTTCACCTTACAGAAAGTAGTAGACAGAGCACTATGAGTATTAGGTCTACACTACTTACTTAATCCAAACCATATTTATGAATTAAACCTAACCTTTCTCTGGCATTGTGAGGAGGTTTGTTGTGTGTACAAGGTACTAGCCCATATACTTAGAGGAAATCACATGAAATACAGACAAATATGAAGAGGAACAAAAAAATCTCTTTGTGAAACCACTGGCTGACCAATATTTTTGAAGACCCACAGACAACTTCTTAACACATTACCCTAAATTCCTGTCAAACACATGGGAGTTTTCTGTGGACTTGCAGTGGCATCAGGATCATAGGACACACTCAGTGTTTGAGCTGTGATAGTGCTAGGAAGTGGTACCTGTTCCTTTAATCCCATTCTCACACAGAAGACTGCTCTTCCCCTGTTTTCCCTTGCAGATTCTGATGCCTGTGGCACATTCATCCTGGTGCTGACAAGCCAAATATTGTGTGTCATGGGAGAATACAGTACGCAGGCTACAGCAGCCCTCGCATCAGGCAGGGTACTAGTCCTACCAGTCCGTATGGCAAGGATACCAAACCCTGCAGCGGACAAAGGGAGAAAGGTAGGAAATATAAACTACATTTTTGGCATATTGCTGAAACAGGAAAAAAAGATGGACATAAAAGATTAGACTAAAATAGAATCAAGGCAGACATGCATTCCAGAAAAAAATATAAAAAACTAAAAATCAGGCCCCATCAAAAATTTTATTAGAAGGAAAACGTCAGTTCACCTTAAAAGCATCATCAAAGCTGCTAGAGGAAGCCATTGCTGTTTTGGATTGGCGTCTCATGCAGCTGTATTTTCTTAATGGTGGTTACAGAGCAAATGCACTCAGCAGGTCTTTCTCTGCTGACTTGGCACTTGTTGGATCCCCCTGGATCCATAAGTGCAGTTCTTATTCATCAGTCCTGCACACAAATGGTGGTGTGCAGCAAAACTCAG
This sequence comes from Thinocorus orbignyianus, assembly GCA_013400375.1. Lineage (NCBI taxonomy): Eukaryota > Metazoa > Chordata > Aves > Ciconiiformes > Thinocoridae > Thinocorus > Thinocorus orbignyianus. Next base: position 912,988 of record VXBW01003700.1, read on the forward strand.
GCTTCACAAAAAACAATAAACGCTTTTGAAATTGTGTTGCTTTGGTCTGAATGCTCATTAGTTAAGCCTGCTCTGGAGCCAAGGGACACTTTACGATAGCCTCACATAGGTCTGATGTTCTCTTTTATCTATACAAAGCAAATTTTAGGTTTTGTGCAAGGCCCCAGCTTAATTGCTGTGGAGACTGGTGTCTTCATTCTCTTCACAGAGGTCTGTTCAAACAGCAGAGCAAATTTTCTTACTGTACTCTCTTCTGCAGTGAAAAGTTCTTATCTGTTTCTCCTGCTTTTTGTGGTCCAGGCAATCCATACATCACACCTCTATGGCAGAAGAAATATCTATTTTTATTTTTGTTCTGTTGAAAACTGCTCATTTAAAACCAAGCTGAACTTACGCACTTTGGGCAAAAAGCAAAATGTTAATTAGAAAAAATTACTTCTGATCACTGAAGAACTCAGCCTCCTACACCTACAGTGTCCAAGACAGTAAGTTGTGGAAGGGTCGTAAGATCAACAAAGATCCTAATTCATAAATAACACACCTAACAGAAGCTACCTTACTCCCAAACAACAGGTTAAGGTTTAGTCTGTCTTTTGATGTACTGCTTATGGAACATGGAAATAGTTTGTTGCTTACCACCCCCATGTGACACAGCTCTGGCTGGAATATCACAGTTACCAATCTCCCCGATTCTGAGTGAGGTACTATTAATTGATCCCTCTGGACTTTCTGTCTGTGAGTCTACTTCAGGCATTGATTTGTTTGTTGGCCTCATCTACATTATTTCAACACTGAGTTTTTTTCTTCCAGATAATAAAGTGGTTACAGGTTTTAAAGTCAATTATAACCCTACACATGGAATAGTTAATATCAACAACAAAAAGAACCCCAGATAATTTAAAAGGTAGCTCCGAACATAATTTACAACGTATCTTACATATTTAGATTGACTGCGTCTTGGGAGGCTTAGATTTGAAACAGATGGTCAGGTGATTTGAAAATCACTCAAGGAAATCTGGAAATTAGCCCACGGCAACATGAAGGAATGTCTGGTAGATTGGAAAGGGAAAAAAAGACAGGGCTGTTGATTGGGCTGGAGAGTAAATGAGACTACAATAAATGCTTGGTTCTATAGAAAATCATTTTCTGGGTTATGAATATGATATTCACCATGATACATACTCAGGAAAAGAGAGACACATTCTGACAGGCAATGGTTAGTTGCAGGCAGTTTAAAATCAGTGCCAATATAGAAACAGGAAATGTATCTTATAAATAAACATGACTAAATGTATGAGGACTCCAGGAATTTGAAGTGACAGTGAAAGTGGAACCTTGTGGTTCATCATATTTGATCCCACTGTGTCAATGTCACAGTGGCAGCTGGTATCAAGAATTGCTAGTAGGGAAGAAGATAATAAGCTGCTCTCCTCATCCTCACCACCTTTCCTAACCATGTTATTAATATTTATGGGGGGTGGAAACTGGGACAGTGGTTTTGAAAAGTAGGGGGGAAAAAAGGAACAACAAGGTTCCTTGTACCCAGATCATGACCTCAAGTATAAAAAGTTAATATGTTTCAGCAGCAGGTAGGGAGGTAGACAACAACATTTACCCCTCCGTAGGAATGCCATTCTTCTCTCACGTTCTGATCTTTGACCACCTGCCCAGCTCTTCCCTACTGTATGTTGTACACACAATTTGATTGACCTGTCTAGCCAACTACCTTGCATAACAAAGAACACAACTCAAAATTTGTTCTGGCAGAGTCTAGGTAGATGACTGCCCCAGCCATTGAGTTATTGGATGAGGAAAGTGGACAGCAATGACTTCTCCTTCTATAGTCAGGGGTCTGAGTCTTCCTGGGCAATGTGTGGTGTTCCTAATATACTTCACCTGGATGTTAAATGTTCCCATGGCTGGCCAGGCTCCTAAAAGCCAGGTGCTGCAGTACTTTACATTGAGATTTAACCCTTCTGCCCTCTTCACAGTCCTACTCTCAGAGGTCAAATTTAGAAGTCAGTAGCTCTGGGATTTCATCCGAGGATCCTGGTAGTGGAGGCACAAGGGTTTTGTGTAGTGCATTACAGCTGGAGAAGGTCATTGGCAGCTACAGCAGTAACAAGGAACTACCCACCAATACTGACAGCTCTTTTCAACCAACTTTACTAGATGAGTCAGAATTACTTTCTTTACCGTTACGCTTTATTTTGCTCAAGCAGAGGTTCATGTCTTGTTCAGTCTATGCACTAGATCATAGTGATCACTAGATCTCTGTACCCCATGTTGAAACACTTATGCAAGAATGTTCTGAACACAAGTTAAAGTTCATCGTTATCTTGTCAAATCCTAAAGGGGATGCACATGACTTTCAGGAGAAAAAAAGTACTGATGACCCAGGATACTTCGAAAATAGAACTTTTTGAAAACTTTTCATGTGTCAGCAATAGCCACATAAAATGGAGCTAATTCGAAAGGAACTTTCCAGTGGCATCTGGAGACTGGAATTTCTAACTATGTTGTCTCCAGCACTTTGCAGAAAAGTCAACACATGTCATAAACCTGGGTCTGGGTTAAAGACACTCCTCTCCTTAAAGATGGTACCTCTAACATTTGCATCTTGACTGAGAGCTATCTAATGGCTCTTCTCATTGGTAATCTATTTATATTAAAAGTTGGACTGACTTCAACTGTTGGAAATGTGTAAGTTAACTTTTCATCCCCTCCAAAATGTATTCATTTCATTGTAATATATACATAACATTTGCACATTCGTCAGCACTTGAAATCCAGTCTTTAAATTGTCCTATGTATGCACATATATTTATAAGTTAATAAAAATACACCCTTTCCACATTTTTTCTACAATGAAATAGCCTGTGAGCAAATTACATTTTCTTTTTACTGTTTACTCAGCACAGTGAAAGAATATATTGACTGCTAAGTTTCTATGTCTTTTTCCTCTATAACTTAAGAAAATGGACTCACAGCCTTATTAATTTCAAGTATTTTCTTTGTTATGCCATAAATTGTCACTACAGCTCTGACCTCTTTGAAAATTCACAGTAGAGAGAATTAAGACACCTATTTATTTACAGTCATTTTCCAAACAGCTGTGCATCCACATGCTCCTCACAAAAGTTTTCTGCACTGTGAATGTTTCAGTCATGTGGCTGGCAGATAAAAAAAAAATCCATTTCAAGAGCTGAATTTCTTAATTGGATGACTCGAGCCATATAATGGCCTGTGATCTAGATCTTGCTTCTATTAATCTTTTCCTTACTGTTCTTCAGTCACACGAATTGTGCCACTGACTTCATCAAAACTGTACATATGGAAAAGGATACCATGTCACATTGTTTGTTCCCATTTCAGTTCTTCTGTTATCTGCTGCTGGCATCTGAAGGATCCTGCACAATCTGTCACTTTGTTAATGAGTGAATGGTGTAGCCCTGGAAGCAGCCTGGTTCACCCTGTGCTGGAAAGATCATGGTTAAGACAAACTGAAACAAACTTTTCAAATTGTTCCCACCTTCTATAGCTCAGCCTTGTCAGAATACTATGCTTCATGAAACAGGGAGAAAGAAAACTGCCTAGAATTTGTTTTCTAGTAATTTTTTTAGGTCAGTTATTAGTCCCACTAAACATAAAGATATCTTTTATACAAATTAACAAGACAGATTAGAAGAATATTTTAAATAATCTCATTATTGGAACAAAGATAAAATGCAACAACAAAAAAATACTGTTGGTATTAAAAATTAAAATGGAAAATAAATGGCCTAAGGATAATTCAGGTCCCACATCACAGACACTTAATTCAGGCAGTGCCACCACCGAGGCGTGGGGTGGACCAACATGAGATGACATCGTTTTTGATCCACAGGAGAAGGGCAGACAACAAATCATCCACAGCCTTGAAAATGGCAAAGTGCTCAAGATGGCCTGTATTACTGCCTTCCAGATGGTTGATGCTATCAGATAGTTTAACCCTTTCTCCACTGACAATATCCAGGCTACTCTCCTCTCCACACTGACACCTAAGCACGCCAAATCACGTCTGGGTGTTGAGCACAGATTTCAGAGGATTTAATCTGTGTTGCAATGCTGACACAAGGCTCAGGCTCACGCCCAGACACACTGTTGTTGACATTTGCCAACATGTTGGCTAATGCCACCAAAGATGCCAACTGGCTTGTCAGGAGGGACACATGGTTGGGAGCGCTTTGTCAAGCTCGTATTCCACCGCCCCAGGCAGGATGAGCAGGACTGGTCTGTGGGCTCTCAACTGCACAAAAGACAGCCTGTCAGCACTCAGAGAATTACATGGGAATAGCTTGGTGCCTAAGCGACTGCCTGGAGATGGTGATCTTGAGGGAGGACCATTACAATCCTCACCAGCTTTTGCTAGAGCTGCAGTGTCTGTGCTTTCACTTACACAAACATGTACATTAAAACCAGTGAGGAAGGGCTTCTCAAATGAGGCATTTCACTCACTGCCAGGGGGAGCAGGAAAGAGCAAACTGTGAATGTCAGGAGCCGGTCAGATCACCTGCTGTGAGACTTGAGCTACTTCTGGTAGAGAATCAGCACTGGCTAAGTAGAAGATGGGCTAAGGACACGTCGTACTATGGTAGCATGCACCGTGTTACTCTCAGGTGCATCAGTTGCACATGGGAGGTCTTTAAAATATCAGGAAAACTGGCAAATACATTTTTGGTTAACATAATAAATGATTTCAATAGAACTAAAAAGCGATAAAAAAATAGGATAAGGTCAATACTTGATTTATTAAATGTCCAAATGATTTTAGATGGGAAGATACAAACCCATACTTTTAATTCAGCATAGAAAATAGCAAAGAAACATCTTATTTTTTTTTAATGACCTCATTCTTGAATGCGTTTTGCCACTAATTCGAAGTTGCTTTTGGGTAAATTGCTCATTCTAGAGATTTCTGGTTTCCTGACAACTGAGGGTGAAAATAATAATTATTGTTACAGTTAACAGTTACTGGTACTGTTAATAATAATCATAATGCTCTATTAGAGAAAATTATTCTGATTTAGGCAGAAGCATGGAATTGTCAACAAGGCAAAGTTTCAGGAAAGGAAATGAGTTTTAGAAAAAATCATATTTGCTTGTGATCCAATGAAGAGAAAAGAGTGTATATGCCAGACTTATGATTAGGCTATAAAAACACTCAACAATAACTAATTCATATGTAATAACATGCATTTATTTATAAGATTACGAAGCCTGAAAAGTTTTTAGTGTTACAAACTAGATACTTGAGAGTGAACATAAGGCTGTCTGGATCACAGCTTCTTTTAGTAACTTATGATTAAATCATGCTACAGATAGCAAATAAAGCTTTTATTAGTGGAAAATTATTTCACCCAGCACATAAAACTGCTGCAAGAGTCCTTTCTTAATTACAAATTTTACTTAGTTTTTTGGCACTATCATGCAAATGTTTCCTTAGAAAAACAGGCACTGCCAAACTAAATTAGAAAGAAAGTCACGGGTTTATGAGCTCTAAAAAAATGTTTTCAGAAATGTATTCTAGGTGTAAGCTGGGGGAAAGAAGTGAAAGACCATAGACCTGGATATGGTCTGATGGCTATCTTTTGCTTTAGCGTTGAATAATTTTGTGGTTGAAAACTGAACTGGACCACATCAAGGCCGGTTCTCCGGAAGCTGATCTATGGGTCTTGGGGTAAAGCATAAAAAATCAGCCTACCTCAGCAGACACATTGCCTTCCTTTAAAGGAAAGTCATGAGATACTTTCCTGTATTAGTTAAATACAAATATTAAATAAAATTACAGTAGACCAGAATAGAACAAAATATATATATTAAAGCACCTGCAATTTTCACAGCAGAGATGAACTTAGGCAAGTTTCAGCTTCTCTGTTGCACAGCTGAAGTTACTCTCTGAAACAGGATTCATCTGTTCTCAACTGATAGAAGTGAATAAAAGAAAAGCAAATTAAAAAAAAAAAAAAAAAAAAAAAAAAAAAAAAAAAAAAAAGAAGCAACCCCTTCTTGATGTCCTGCAATATTTTGGTGAATAATTAGGAAGTGTAATGGAGGTAGTTCTCATTAGGTCCTTCCTGGTACAGTAGAGTGACTTTACAAAGGAGGAAGATGCCCATTTCATTATCCCTTGATTTCTTGCTGTTGCCATCTAGTGGAGGGCCCTCCCCTCACAGAGGGCTGCTGGGAACAAGGCTGACTTCTGCCCAGTTCTCTCATCTACCTTTTAATCTAGTCCCATCACACTTCTAGTTTCTCAGATCTGTGGAAATGATCCTTCTATCCACACCTTTTCTAACAACACCTTCCCTGAGCTTCCCTATGAATAAAAATAAGCCAAATTGACACCGAGCCATGATTTGCATGAGCTACATTTGCCAAATTCTGGAGAATTTGCCTGGGATGTGTTCCAACACACGAAGAGCTGAGAGAAAGCATCTCAAGGTCAGCATAAAGAAGGAGGGTGTAAGCGAGAGAGGTGTAACCAGACTCATCATCGACATGTCTCATGTAACCAGAGTCATCATCGGCATGTCTCATGCTGTTACAGGAGACCAAAACCCCTGTCCCTCACATGGCTCTGTTGTATAACTCCCAGCCTGGCTGACCAGTACAGCAACACACATTTGTTTGTGCCACTAACTCACATCCTCATTCCTACTGCTGCTGACACGGTCTCTGCCTTTGCAGTCCCAGCTGTCTGTAGCTGCAGGTTGCTGCTTTAGGTATTTTGCACAGTCTGGTCCTGTTGTCGTGAGAGGCATAAAAGTTTCCTTGCACGGTATGGTCTAGCTGACAGACTGGTCACACGTGCTGCTGCTTCTGCTCCTTAGCAGCTCTTTACAAGATTGTTCCTATCCTGCACTCTTGTCAAGGTTTTTGCAAGCATCCTGTGTTGTGCTGAGTGGTTAAGTGAAGTGTTTCTACTGCACTAGAAGACTCCTGAGACAACAGGGTCTCATTGACCATATTACATCTGGGAGCATAAAAGCAGCTGTCATTCACAGATCTCTCTTTTCTAAAAGTTACTCCCTGCAGTAACCTGCCAAGAAAGGAATTTGTTTTGTGGTAAATGCATTTTATTTTTTGCCTTCTTCCATCTGTGTGTTGGGCCCTGCATGCTGGTATGGTGGTAACTTGAAAGCACAACTATATTCTTCATTGCATTTCAGAGAAATGGGTCACATCCTGTCCAAATTAGAAGTGTACAGACATTTACCTTTACCTACGTCCCACCAATAGTACTAGGAAGTGCAAGTACAATGTCTGGCACAGCCAGCAGGTACCCAAAATGGGCTTTTCTTCCATTCTCTACCTCCTAGCTCTAAATTAACTCTGCTTACATGTTTTGCTGCACCTGCAAACCAGCCAAACGTCATCACAAGAAAATTGCAACCTCACTGTCAATAACACAGGAATAGAATCCTGTTTGGTTTCGGGTTGTCTTCCTTTAGCTTGGTATTGACCTTTAGGCTGGTGAAATGTTTTCAATCACACCTGCTTTAGTGTGCAAGGGGCATTTCTGACTGCTCCTGTGTACTGGCAAACCCTAGACCAAGGTCTCCCAAGTGAATTGTGAAATCTAATGCACCAAAATTAGAGCTCCAGAACCAGAGTTACTTCTCATGAAGGATGGAGACTGTGTTCAGTTATGATCCAGGCACTAAATCTGGTCAAAAGGAAATGTATGGATATGTAAAAAAACAGCTTCATTTTCCATAGAGCACCACAGAGCCCACTTAACACTAGGTTCTGGTGTTTTCAAAAACATTGCTTTGGCTTTGGGGTTTTTGCCTTTTTTTTTTTTTTTTTAATCTGGTATTTTTCTGATTAGCAACATACCCAGCAACTTGTTTATTTGATTTATTTCTTAGTGGAGCTGGTGGCAGAAAGGCAGCAGTGTAGCGTGATAATGGGACTCCTCAAGCAAAGAATAAGGTGATTTTAAGAAACAGAGGAGATTTCCAAACCCCAGCTTTATTTTTACTGGTTGATTCCATGCCATCCTCATTTAGACAACTCCCATGGACCTTTATCGTGGTACTTTGAATAGCAAAATGGACTTCAGGGGCAACTAGTTGGAGCACAAAAGAAAAGGAAAAAAAAAAAGTGGCAGCTGTGGAATTTTCTGAGATAAGGTAGAAAAGCACATCATTAAGCAACTTGATGATGGTGAGCAAAGTCAAAAGAGGAATGCCCCTCCTTGAGATTTCATTCTTTATCTAAGTAATTAATATATTACTGGCCTCCAAAAAGATTTAGACAACCTTGTCTCTCACTCAGAGCAACCTTGCTAATAGTTGTCTTGCCTTGGAAAAAGTTAACACTTTACATTTCTCCAGCGCTTTGCACCACAAAAGTACATATTTGACAGCCCTTATTGCAACCACTAGGAAGAGCAAAATTCTCATACATCTTTGAAGGGTAAAGGGTTTTGGCTGGGATGTAGAAGTTAATTAATATTTTTCATGTTCACAGTACTGCAGTGTCCCAACCAAGGTCAGGTTGCATTGTGCCAGGCACCACGGAGATTCATGGAAGGAAGGAGTTGCTGCTCAAAGCTCGGGAGAGAAAGGAAAGAGAGAATTTCTCAGGCAGAATGGGAGCACATTCAAACCAAATGCAAAATATAGCACTCACTGCATGAGCTTTAACCTGGGGTTCTCACCCATCTTGCTGTGCTGCCTCATAGCTCCAAAACCCACCAGAATTCAGTGATTTTAAGTTATCCTCTAAAGAGGAGAGGTGCAATGGCAATTTAATTATCCTCCTGAAACAGCTGTTGATAGTTGTAGTCAGAAATCAGTTGGAGTTTACAAGTGGACAAAGTGAATATTATGGTCTTTGCTAAGCTGAATGTAGCATTTTTTATTACCAGCAGAACAATCTTAAGTTTCATGTGTGGGAATTGCATGGTTTCCTCAGACTGAACACTCTTGTGCTGAAATCTTGGCCTGAATAAAGATGAGTTTTGCAAGCAATATTGAAATGGAGATTCTCATATAATGTATATCTCTGGGAATCTGGGTATACATGGGTAATGAATGTAATACAATTTTAATGAGAATTTCATTTTATGACTCAGGATACAAGAAGACATAACTTCTCCTGATATAATTACCTTTGATTAATCTGTGGGAGTTATTAATTTCAGGCAAAAGTTCTGTTTTTTCAAATGTCCAGACTAATGAAATTACTCTTATTAGTTTGAGGGTAAATGATGACACAGATATAACGGGCACTGAAACAGAGATGTATTGGACAGCTTACTGGAAATTGAAATTACAGCAAATGAATATTGCACATTGACCCATAAGTACAGTGGGCCACGTTTTCAAAGGGAATTCTTTTATCTCGCCTCTGTTAGCACTTTAACATACAGGCAACACAATCTGCTTAAAGCTATTACCAAGCACCTCTCTGAAACACAAACCAGGAATGAGAAGGAAGGACTATTAAAAGAACAAAAGTATTCCGCCCAGGCATATTAACATTATAATTTGTATTCTGTATTCTGATAGTGGCCGAGGGGGTGAAAGAAAAGTGGGCTTAATTATGTGAGGAGTTCTTCAGACTCTCAAGAGAATAAGGTCTGAACTCAGAAGAATTCAAAATCTTATTTCCAGCACCCAAAGAAACTATTGTAAGAAACAGTAGCAAGGAATTCAAAGAGGCCTGATGAGGGAGACAGAAATATGGAAGGATATGGAGATGGACTGTACAATTATTTGATCCCTTTAATTGCAATCTGCTCTGTTTTATTACATGGTCTCTTCTGCTGAAAAGGGGTGAGGGAAGGAAAGCTGTTTCTCTGCCTCAACTGACAGCTATTCCTTGCATGATGTGGATTCACTCTGGATTCAGATGAATTTGTGCCTTTCCTGAGAACAACCTGAGTGAAGCAGCTGGAGGGCAGAGCACGAGCAGGGCAGCAGCAAACCTGTAGTGAAGACAGAGACTGGTAGGCTTCAAAAGGAAGAGTAACAAGGGATTTTTTTTCAGCGACAAAATGGATCCTACTTATATAATATTTGTTACAGTCCAGAATGGTACTGAAAATCAGTAGACAGAGCCCAACGCAGTAAGAGACAGACATGAAAAGGCTCTTGGAAGAATAATAGAATGGTTTAGGTTGGAAGGGACCTTAAAGATCATCTAGTTCCAACCCCCTCTGCCATGGGCAAGGACACTTCCCGCTAGACCAGGTTGTTCAAGATGGGGCAATCTGATTGCAAGCCCTTTGATTTCTATTGTATTTTACCCAACAGATCTTTGATTGGGAACCTTATTTTAAAATTCCACCTTCAAAGCTACTTGTTGTGTTTTTGCACAACACAGATGTGATGATGGAGAGCCCATTTGGAGTTTGCAATGTGCTCTCTGTCCATCTCAGAGCTTTGATTTACTTCAGGTCCTGTCATACCCATGCACACACCCAAACCAGCGATAAAGCAGAAGTTAGGGGTGACAGATAATGAGATACAGAATTTCAGAATGTTTGTACCATTCTCCCACACAATGCACATAAAAATCCAATTAATTTGATATATTTCATATGTAGAGAGCAAAATATCTCATTAGAGGATGAAAGCCCAAATGAACATGTTACTAAATGAATTTGTCCCTGAAATAAGCTAAATTCTGAAGTCCTCCCTTACACAAAACTTGCGCTAAATTTTAACAAGTTTGCCTATAAAGGGCTGAAAGGAAATCAAATATTATTTCATTGGATTTAGCAGTGGATGAATATTTCTCATTCTGTCACAGTAAGATTATTTACTCGCAAAGAGGTACTAAAATAAAATATTATGAAAGATAAATGCTTATCTCTAAATGGCAAGTACTTTCCCTATATATTCTTACTTTGGGGCACAAACATTGCTAATGTGTCTTCTCTTTTAACCATTATTTTTCCTCCAACATTTTTACCATTACCTTCCTTTATTTATCATTGCTAGCAAAATCCATCCCCAGTTGCATTTGTATTCCTGGATGTCCTACTTGCAATATATTAGGTGAAGGCAATATATGAGACTCAGGCACTTGGGGTTTTTTCTGTATTCCATACTAGAAGTCTTCTTTTGGGGTCTACTACCAAAACCACAAAGTGAGATTTTTTGGTTTTAATTTCTACTTGTAGTTTTTCTTCACTTACTTTAAAGCTATCTAACTTTCAAGTTCTTGTGTAGATGCTTGTTAAGTCAACTGGCTGGTGAGTTTCTACTTAGAGTTGCTGGGAACGGAGTCAAAACATATTTTTACTGAGTTGACGAGTGCTGTGCCTTGCCCACCTTGCATGTCAGATTTGAGCTCTGGAAGGAGACATCTTATTTTGAGCCCAAAAATACCTGGAGACTGGAATACAGTTGAGACAGAGCAAGCACTGCAGCTCCTCTGACCTTGCTTTAATTCCCAGATACTTTCCCAGACTTCTTAGGTTTTTTGGATATTAATTAGAAACTGTGGGCCTCAGTTCAGCTCTACAAAATAGGAACTATTCTGCATTTCTGTCCCAGTCTTTCAAGTTCATTTCTGTCCCAGTCTTTCAAGTTCATTTTGCCTCAGCAGACAATACGATCTTCAGAGCAGGACCATTAACTCCCTGAATGAGAGCATCTGCCTTAGTGGGGTTCTGCCCATGAGTCTATATGTTGTTATAACAGAAATAATTAACACAAATAAAAACCAGACAAAATCAGGGACTATCAGTCAGATTACTGTTATGAGCTTCTTATAGACATCTACAATAAAAAAATAAAATAACCATCTCACTTGATAAAAAAATGAAGATATTTCATTTCTACCATTTCCCTAAACATCTCACTAGCACTCTCCCTCCTGACTTTTAATTATGGGTCTTGTTAAGTTCGTAAGCTTTAAACAAATATAATTTCCTTTCTTAGGCAATCCTATTACAAGTGATTCACATGTACCTCACAACTTTGTGATAAAGGCAATTGTGCATTTTCCTTGTCAGCCTAGAAATAAGCATTGTATAGAACAGTCCTACTCTGTTTTCCAAATTACAGTGCAATAATAGGCTCATAGTTCCCAGTCACGACTGAGTTTCTCTATCTCCTACATTGTTTTCTTCTCTTTTCATTTCCATATCTACATCTTCGTTTTAAGTTAAGAGCTGAAGAGTTAATTATTCAGCACCACAATCCAACAATGTATCTTCCCTGTGAAACTTTCTTTGCTATTTTAACACACTATTAAAGATGCTGGAAAGTGTGTGTGTGTGTGTGTGTGTGTTAAAGACTCTACGTACAGAAAGCCAAACCTTTAATCTACTCTGCTGAATTTGTGTCTGCTCTTCCATCTCAGAAGACAGCACAATGGCAATGCTTAGATCCTGAGAACTGATGGTGAAAATCTGACAAGTGCACTTAGCTGCAAACCATGTAGATATTAGAATGGTGGAATGCCCAAGAAAATATACTACCTTTAAGATACCACACTGGCAAGTGTGGCTCAAAGACTGACTAAAGATAATCCCCAATTATAAAAAAGTACTGCTCTGTATAAGTAATCTTAATGAGCAATGAAATTAGACAGTAAGGTTCAAAGAAAAATATGATATACATAGAGAAATCTCATTACTCAAGTGGTATGGAACATTCAACATAGAAATAAATCTGAAAGTAAGAGAGTAATTATTTATCTTTAAGTTTTTCCCTCAAATTAAAACTTTGTCGCGTATTAGTTTTCTGAAGACATCTTGAAATGCCTAATTGGCACCATACCACCAAATGCATAATGCCACTTGTGATAAAAGGTGTATAATTTTGTGTCCCACAGTGTCTCTCTGCATCGCAAAATTAGCCAAGGATTATGTATTTCAAATCAAAGGACTGAGCTCCAGCATATCGAAGCCATCTGCTGAAAGAAACAGACAGAAACTGCCACAATCACCAAACCACAAGATACTGCCAGCTTTACCGAAAAGGAAACACAACATTTCACACCAGTCTGACATTCCCTGTTGTCAGAGAATATGACTTGCATACTGATCCAGCAACCATCTGAGCAGCTTTCAGCCCAGAAATGGTTCAGACTGATTTTGTCAACTGCATTGAAATAGAAGAAAAGGCGAAGGATCTAGGATCAAGGTGTTCCAGCCCCAGATTGCGGAGCTGCTATTCCCAGCAAAGGCCATTCATTTTGCATGCCCTCTCTCAGACAAAGGTCTCAAAGATGAGAATCTAAAATAAGTGAAAAATTCATCACCTTCAAAAAAAAAGAAAAAAAGGATGCTACTCTGTCAAGGCACAGTCACAGAAAAGGGTCTGAAATAAAAGCATGACAATGAAAAGATTTACGATGTTGTTTCTTTCGGTTTTATCTATGTTATAGACTATATGTGGCCTAAACATGGAAACAAAGCTGGTCCATGCTCATCCACACTTTATAATGCTGTAGTATTCCTGTGCCAGCTGGCATTTTTTCCCGACTCGTTCTGGAAATAGCATCGGTCAGGGACTCTTCCTGGTACTAAGTATAGATAAGGTCATCCTGTCTGAGAGGAGGAGGAGAAGAGACTTTATTCGGGCAGATTTGAGCTGTGCCATGCTACCTGTCCTCTCAGCCAAAACCCAGGTCCTTGCTTTATAGGTAGATACGTAGCCTTTCAGTGCATAATGAGGGGAATTACACACATGGTTCTATATCATATTAAAGTGGTACCCATATCCCTGAACCCATGTCGGTGAACCTTGCAGGCATCCATGGAAGCTGTAATGTGTAGGGGGACAGTATCTCTGATATAAGGAAATAATTTGCTCCCAGAGTTTTCAAGTGAGGAAAAAAACAAATTCCTTACATTTCAAGACAAAAATGTTATTTGTCTGCAGATCAGTAAAGAACTGGAGAATTTTCCAGTCTTTTTGCATTGTTCCAGTGATATTGTTATCTGTACTCTCAAAAAGAGTGGCAAAGCACTGAAAAAATGGCTTTGTCAGAGCATGGGCTTTCATCTGCAGCACAGAAGTTGGCCATCGCATGCCTAATATAGTGCTGGACTATACCTTCTGTCCTGTGAGTGGCTGGTGGTGAGCTTCATATGTCTTAATTTACCAAGAGATAGTGTATTTTGCTCCTTTTTGCCCTGGCATGCACGACCCCCCAAAAAAGGAAAAGAAAAAAGAATAAAAAAAAAAGAAAAAAAATCTGAAGAGAAGCATCATTAGGGGACATTAACAATGGGATGCAGAACCCTCCAAGCCAGTGGACTATTGAATTTGAGAGACACATCCATAGTTCCCAATGGGCCTGTCTTATACTCTTAGAGCTCCTTGACATCACATCACACATCCTTTCCCTACGTCAAGATTGCTTTTCTGCAGTTATTCCTCTCATCGTGTCAGTGAAATAAAAACATGGAGCTGTTGCCATACGCTGTAACTGCCAGCAATTTCTTTGGTTTCTGGGCATTAAACTCTTAGCCTCACCCCTGTCTCTGTTTGGACTATAAGTTGTCTGGAGCAAGGACCTTCTACCCTTATGTGTTTGTAGAGCACTTAACACAAAAAAAAGGTATCATTCATTGGCTGTTAGGCATGACTATAATAAACATAATAAATAATAATAACTTTTTTAGCAGTCGACCAATTACCGGAGATCAGAGTAAAACCTTGCAGGAAATGGGAGAGATGCCTGCCCTGGGATACTTTCTGTGCCATCCTTAGCACAAATTAAGACCAAAAAGAAAATTGTTCATAATGAGCTATAGATGAAAGTCTTCTCAGGGAGGGAAGAACTATACCAGAAACTGAAGGGAGGTCTCCTCCTGTCCTCAGCTTTGCTACAGGCAAATGGTCTTGGCCTAATTGCAGTTTCGTCTTCTGGATTTTGACAGTAATTGTGGTACAGGACGCAGTCATAATGAGCTAGTGTTAGTGGTGTGCTCTTTTCCCTTTTGCCCAATTTTTTGGACAAAGGTTCTGCTTTTTTCCTTCTTTTTCCTTTTCTTTTTTTTTCATTTTCTTTTTTCTTTCTTATTCTCTCTGTCTCCCCAAAGAGCTCTCGTGGTATACTTTTCCTCCTTCCTACACGCTCTACTTTTTCCTCACTTCAGTCTCTCACTCTGCACCCCAAAATCATCACTCACACCCCCACACGACATGCAGCCGTCCTCCCCTCCGCTTTTTCTCACAAAAGCTCACGTACGCCTGCTCTGTGTATGGTGTTCCCAGGTGGTGATTAATGAGAGCTCTAGCTGGAGTTAAAAAGCTGTGATGAGTGTCTATATAATAACAAACATTAGTGCGGGCGAGGGAGGCAGAAGCACACGTATCTCTTCCTCAGGCTGCCAACACACTTACTATTTCATAGCAAATGATTTAAAACATAGAGTTCCCGGGCCTCATTTCAGCTGGAGTCCCCTCAAGGTCCTGTTAACTTCTGAGGCACAGAAAAATATTCAGGAGAAGAATTAGGGGCATGTTATATCAGTAGGAGAGGATCTGCATCTGTCCGGCTCGATAATCATGTTATTTCTGTGGTGTCAAAGGGATTTTCTTACTGTTCAAATGCCACCAAAGCAAAGCAGGAAAGGTTTCTGCCTCTTGTGGTAGCAGTGTAAGTGGGACATCCCTCTTTCCAGAAGATGCTGCACGGGCTGGTGTCCCAGGGGTGTAGGGAGGTCTCTATTGCAGCAAGAGCTACCACAAAGACCTTCCTGGTAATCTCCCCTACTGATCTCATTCAGTCTGTCTGCTTGTATTTCAGGCAGAAACCTTTTAGGTCCTTTGACGATGTGCTTTGAGAAAAAAACAAGCAGTGTGCAAACAGAGCAAGTGACATTTCATCTCTACTTCTACACATTCAACCAAGAAGCTTGACAATATGAGGTGATTGGATAATGATTCATGGAGAACTACTGGAGGGGAAAAATACAAAGAAAAAAGTCAAAAGGGAAAAAAAAGCCTCACAACAAAATGACTGTGATCAAAACTAGATTTCCATTAAGGCTAATTTTATGCTGAGTTGGGGAGGAAAGTTTTAGACTATTGTGGGACATCTACAAGGGAACAGTTGAGTTTCTGCATCATGAAGAAAAGTTTCCCTTCAGTTTCCCTGATAATTACTTTAATTAAAAGTCATGATGTCAAGAGGGTATTTCTGTATAAATGTAAAAACCACAGGACAAAATCCCACAAAAATCAGGGCAAGATATTTTAGACTGCAGCTTGCATTTAGAAAGTATTTTAGATTTATTTACAAGTTACATTCCTTTGTAGCTGCCATCAGAACTAGGACTGGGCTACATTAAGCAGTGTAGTACAGAGCACTCAATGGATGGCCGGACCCTGCCCTGCCTGATACTTCATCCAGCCTGTGCACAAATGAAGACAGAATGTGACTTAAAGCACCAGCCATTGTTCTGGATTGCCTTAATTTGACTACATTAGATCCTCTCACATCATTTCTAATCTTGTTTTCCTTTGTCTAAATTTGTCATGTGTTATTGGCCTCTGTTATCTTTGCAGGTTGGTTTCTTTTAGCTAAACCTTACACCTTCTCCTTGTTTTTTTTCCCCCACTTGCACTCACTGCTGACTTCGGAACATGGATTTGAGACAAATGAGGAGTGAGCAGAGACCAGAATCTATTGTGCTCATTAAAAACTTTCTATCTGCTTTGCTCTTCAAGTAAATAGTGTATAACAAGCAGTCTGCTAAAAAGATGAAGATCTGGGAGAACAGAAGACCTTGTGCTGTTGTGAGAACAGTCAGCAAGATGGTGAGTCATTGCTTTAGCCTCGTATCAAGGGACACGTAACTTAGTCTTAGTCCATATGTAACAAATCACATAGGCACGTGGCTCTACCCAGGCTGAGTCTTAGGATGCAGTAAGAGCCAAATTGCATCTTTCTCAAGCAAAAGTATGATGGGGTCACTGAACTCGGCCTTATTATCCCAAGTACTGTATCCTTTATTCTCTCTCACAAACGTGTTGGGGTCCATTTTGATTGAATTTTGGTTTTCTGCTCCTAGTAATCCCATTACAGATGACTGTAGAAGAAACCCTGCTGGATGTTTGGGGCTCATACATTCTTTGCTGTGCTTCAGCTGTGGGGATCTGGGATGGCTGTAAGATTTCTCTGCTTTCTACCTGAGAGTCTGCTCCTTAAAACCAGTCCCTTGCTGTGTCCCACTCTTCAGCCTTCTAGCAGAGAGGTACCAAGGGAGGGGAAGCTGGGAAAAGAGAGAAATAGACTAAATATTGCCAGAGAAAAAAATATTCTAGCCTCTTTGATGAAGACATGGCCTGGCTTGAGTCTGAAGGGAGAAGGAGAAAGGGAAATTTGGGAACATCTGGACATACCTGGAGAACTGTGCAGCATCTTCTTTGCAAATACCGCCTGCATTTTGTCACCCATTAAAGGCCAAAGTGTAATGAGAACTGAGTCACCATCTCAAATTAAAATGCTTTTTCCCCCAATTATTTCGTTGTGGATTTGTCTATCCGGTTCAGGAGAAGAAATTTTATTCAAGTCTGAGAAGTATGGCCTTATACCAAGTCATTCCCATGCTGGACAGCTATGCTGGACAAATATCCTGCCTCAGAATACTTTTCTCTTGATAGTATTTGACAGCTATTTAGTGCATAAAAACACATTTCTACAACTTTTATTTAGAGACATCTCAATTTAAAACCTGAATCTGAAGGAAACATCTAGGTGGATACATTCAAAGCTGAACTGCAGCCCAGCTGGAACATTTAGCTTTTCCCCACTGAGTTATATGATCTTTTTAATGGAAATGTCATCTCTACCTTAATTATTACAGTACAAGGAGAAGATGTTATAATATTCATGACAGCAAGTAAAAAATAACTAGATGTAATATAAGGATATATCTATTTTCTAAGATTATTGATTTCTGTGGTAGAAGCTCTTGGCAACATCCAGTTCTGGAATTTTTAACTGTGAATTTCAAAGAAAAATTAATGATGGAGCAAAACCTTATGCAAGCATCCAGTTTGGGAGAATTCAAGGTGACACCAAGTCTCAAAATTTCTCAGAATTGGGCATTAAAACCCCAGAATTCTTTTCTACATGGCTCAAACCCTATTTTTATAAATTCCTTGTTTTACTCCATTGTATTTCCATCGAGAATAAAGTTCTACTTTTATCCATTTCAGATCCTAAATTCTGTCTCTTTTTCTTCATTATACCCTGCTTCCCTTAAACACAATGGCAGGTGATGTTACTGAACATGTCTCAAACTGAAATAGAATATTAATATTTATGGACTTGTCTTTATACTTATAGGTTAAATATTTATTTTATAGTAACTCTGTATCCTTTGAACATTGCTGACTTTTTTCCTTATGTCTGCCTTACTTTTGTTTTTCTTCCAGCACTTCAAGCCCAGTAATTCTAATTTCATCCTTTCTCTTTCCAAATTTTAACACTGTTTTTATACTGCCCTTCAGTTCTATATAGACAAAAGAGTACCAGTTCACTTAGTTCCTCCTCATGGACCAGTCTTTCTAGATCTCTCTTTAGCATGATTTCAAAATAGTTTTAGTCTCCCACCTCCTGAAAAATCAGCCAGAAGCAGCTACTAAAATTGCCCTTTGATGAAGTTGTCCTGTGAAGTTGCTCTAGAATAAACTCCATAGCTGTAGAAGGATTCAAGCTTTATGAGTGTTTGGGGTTAAATTTATATTTCATTTAAGCATTTAAAATAAATCATCAAAGAGACAGTAGTGTATGGAAAGGGAAGAGGATGCTGCATAGATTCTATACTAATAGAGTCATCCTATCACAGTAAAATAAAATCTGCTTTTTTTTGCGTGCAGCTTTATTAATCAGTTATTTGAATAAGCTATATCAGGAGCAGCATATTGAATCTTTTATTAAAAAGGTACCACAGAGAAGCATATTACATTAAATGACATAGAAGATTCTCACAGATAAACAAATATTAAAATTCAATGGAGATGAAATACTATTTTTCATATATGTATAGTCCATACTTATTTATCTTCAGTATCCAGGTAGTCCAAACAGATTTCAATATTTAAGTTTTGACTGGATATGATATATATGATTAGTTCCCAGTTTACTTTTCCAGTTTTCCTAATTGGTAATTTTTCAGACTTTATCTGCTTTATCTGGAAGCAGTTATGCTTTCCACTGGAGAGAACGCAGCTCTGTAAAAGTGACTTGAAACTTGCAAACTATAGGTTGATTTCTACTAATCTCCTTTCATGAAGAATATTTTGGAGTAGTCCATCAAACCATCATATTTCTCAGATCACAGGTTTAAAACTGCCCAGACACAGTCTGATGACAAAGCTTATCAAACCTAGATATTCGTTCATAAGTAGCTGAAACTAAGACATCAGCACTTACGAACAAGTTGAGAATGTCTTGGGGTTTTATCAGTTTTTTTCAAACTCCTGTTCTTATGTGCATCACCTAAAATCTGACCTTACACGAGGAGACAAAAAAGTAAAATATCCTTCCTGTTATTCTGTTTGCTTTGTGCTTTTAACAATACTTCACCATGTGTTTGCACTGTGAGGGAATCTTGGGTCACCAATCTATCACCTAGAGTATGGTACAAAAAAAAAAAAAANTCCTACCCCAGATTCAGCAGAGGTAAAACACAAAGTGCATCAGGTACATGTTCTGGAAAGATAAAGCAGGCAACAGGAGAGATGATGGAATTGAATAACGGTGAATAGTCAGTACCCTGTACTGTCTGCTGGTAATTTGATTTCCCCTTTTCTCTGTGCAGATCTTCCAGTATTTCTAAAGGATAAGAAAACAGGATCACAAAAATCTGCAGTTGACTGCAGACTTTATTGAAGACCTCTGAAAGCCTAAAACATGTACACAAATAGAGAATAGGTCATATACATAAATGTGAATGTGAAAACACATGTATACCTTTATCTATGATTCGCAGAACTTCCTATACCCATGTGCCTAATATCTCTATACCAAAGTATAGAAGGAGTAACTTAATAGATGAAGAAAGTTGTCACAGAAAGGAGGCGTTTCAGTAGCCTCTGTCTTTGCAACCTCAATATATCACCTAATAGTCAGTTAAACTTCTAAAACTAGTTCTGTGTTATCATGTACATTTTTTGCATTTTACTGGTAACTACCACATGGACACAATCTTTTGGTTGTGCTTATACCCCTTGAACTGGAATATCAGACCTTCATGCTTCTGCATGAAATGCTGACAGATCAAATTTCACTGCCTGAGTCTGGACAACTACTGATGACATTCAAGGATTGACTGTAGCACGGGGTGCTCAAATGGTTTTAAGTCTCCAGCTCTCCCTCTGTCTCACTTGAAATATAAATGGTCAGCTGAACTTTAGTTCAGAGATGATCAATAGGAATCAAGCAGAAGGGAGGAGGCCATGGCAGAGTGGATGGATACTTCAAAAGAGGCAATGTCAATACGCTTATCTTTTCCTCACACCACAAAAAGACTAATCTTTCTCATAGACATCACAGTATTCTCTACTGTGAATTAGTGTCTCTTATAGTGTGGTTCTTCACCTTTTCCCTTGTTAAATAGGACCTGCAGAGATGCTTGTTTAGCCTTTGGAAGTAAGGAGGCATGTATGTGCTTTGTAACACTCAGCACTTCATGAAAATATTCAGACGAAGTTTCTGTCACTGTCACTGCAAATAGAAATCTCCAAAACTGTGGACAGTTTTGAAGAGTGTGGATTGCATAAAAACTACAGATTAAACAGTCTTCCTTTTCAGCTGTCAAACTGGCATATTTCTTGGGCATAAAATGTCTTCTTTTATGCCTGGATATCTATTTCTAACCTTCAAGACCACTTTCCTACTGGACAAAGAAATTAATCTGTGAGAGCTATTAATATGAAGCTTTTCTTCCACCTTCTGGAATGACTTTTATTGAGTATGAGGCAGATTTGCCATATGTACAGGGGCAAGAGAGAGTACCCTTCAGTGGTTTCCCCAGGCCAAAGTTACTTCTGCACTGAAGGCATTAGCCAAAGCAGCTCACCTGTAAATCAGGATGTGCAAAAAAAAGATGTAGACCAGAATAGAAAATGCAGAGATTTGCCATGCCCAGAATGACAGATCCTCTTTTCTCATCTGCTGCCTGTCCAGCAAGAATATTTGTAAGGTACCTACTCTTGACGGTGGTTTTTATTGACTATTCATTCCTGTTGCTGTGGGAGCAGGCTACAGGTACTCTTAGTCTCCCAAATACTGCTGAAATATGAGTTATTTTTTCATTCCTCTCTTCTGTGGCCCCCAGAACTTCAAGATTCAAATTCTGGCAGAGAGAGGAGAAACACAGCTAAATAATATCCAAATACCAACCCGATTATATCTACAGATTAGTTATGGGTTTGCGTTTCTAGTACCCAAGTGGTATGGAGATGAGAAGACTGCCTTCAGTTTTCTTGTGTTGGGATTTATTTGAACTAAATGTGCCTGGCTTTACTATTGTGTTTTTTCTTGGAGTTCAGACATGCATTATTAAACATTTATTCATGGGGACAGAAAGTATAGGACAGAGGAAAGGCAGAAGAATCACCAATAAAAGAAGGGGTCATATAGCTCTCAAAACCGTGTCCTTAGTGTTAGTTGATAGAATACAACTGTACAAATGTTGGAGGGGCAGGGGAAAAATGGTGTCAATGTGGCTTCCAGTTTTGCCCCAGCATGGTTATCTAGTGCTTTTTAATCATGCTGTGGAGGTCCTACCATAACTGGCTGAGCAAGTAGTGAAGTTCACAAAATTGCCAATATAAACATAGAATCTGTTTCTTGCTATCCTCATAAGGCCTCACTCTTCTTTCTCTTCAATGACCTCCTCCTCCAGAAACATAATAATCTTCTCTTCCTTGCTCATCTATCCTGCCTACTTCTTTTACCCCCTGCCAGTAAATTCTCCAAGGTGTCCAAATTACTCTCCCTCTCTTTATACTCTTTGTGCAGAAAGAAATTTTCTCATTTATTTTTTATCATTTCTTCCTGAATCAAGGGGTCTTTAGAAAAAGACCCAACCCCTCCCACTCAGAGGAGCATCTGACAGGGGCTGGGATGGACAGACTGCAACTCCTACCCCCAACTCTGCACCCTTCGAGGTGGGGAGAGATGTTGGGAGGGAAGGGGGGAAGCTGGGAATGGGGAAAAGGGGAAGAAAGGTGGTGTTTTACTTTATCTCTCTGTCAAGTCCGTTTTGCCCGTGACAGTAACGAATGAGTGATCTCTTTGTCTGTATCTTGAACTATGAACTTTCTTATCTTATTTTCTCCTTGTCCTGATGAGGAAGGGTAATGAAAAAGCCCTTAGCCCTTGACCAAGGTTGTCTACTACAGGATCAGGCCTGGTGAGGGGAAATCAACTCAGACATAGCCTGGGATGGTTGGATGGGATCATGTGTCACAGACTGAGAACTTCAGGCTGGACTGAAACTGGGCCTCTGCACCTATGGGCATGGATGTGAGAGGCATAGGATGAGGCACATCAGGGTCAACATGGCCTGAGGGTGCCCTCAGAGCCAGGACACACGTCTTCCAATTTAGTTACATGTGGAAGGAAGCCAGCTCATGCCTTTTAAGACCTCTGCACAATGCAAAGCAAAGGGCATTAAGTGGAAAGAATGAGGAAAATTGCTTTAAGAGCACAGTCTTGATGTAAGTCTGCTAATGCTCACACTCCAAGCTGTTTGGATATGACTCTATCCATCCGTCCATCCATCCGTCCATCCATCCATCCATCCATCCATCCATCCATGAGTGGCCACAACATCTCCCAGCTGATCTGTCTCCCAGCTGATCCCGCTGTCTCTTTAGGCAAGACTAGGTCTATCAGGTATCATCATGCTCCAGAGCTGTTCAAAACCATTTAGCACACAGAACATGTTCCCTTGATCTTGCTACTTATAGCAGAAGTGCAACAACATACTTCTTCAAAATAAATAAAGCAAGGCAGCAGCAACAATAATCATAAAATCATCAAATATCAGAATTAAATGGAAAAGGAAAAAAAAACAACAAAAAAAACCCAACAAAAAACCCAACCCCAAACAAGAATATACCAGAAAGCAAAACATTCCTCCAAACACCACCCTTAGAGGAAAGATAAGCAGATAAACAGCATATGAAAGATATCCGGTATGTTTCTTAGTGCACTTCTGGGAGACACTCATGCCACGTGGGGGAACGGTCTGGATGCTGTGGCTGACACACTTGCTCTCAGGAGAGGAAAAGTGAGATGATAAAAACCCCTACCCACTGTACAGTCGAGGGACGTGAGCTGACAAACAGCAGTATGATTCATGATCCTTGTTTTGGGGGTGGGGGGGGGGGGGATGACAAATGATTGATAATGTGTTTCCACATTGCTTCTGACAGGCGGCTCGTGGAAGGAGAGATCAATCCCAGTTGCGAAATGTGGAAAAGTCCCTGCGCAAGGTAAGAAGGCAGCAGCTTACATGTGAATTATACCCTACTGTGCTTGAGATCTTCTAAGCAGCAGCTGTGCTTCCCTTTGGGCACTTTATACAGTAAACGCTCTATTTTCCAAGGCATTCTAAATCCTCTGCTTTTCCCTGATGTTCCTGTGTGTTCAGGGTATTGAATATCATACCAGAATGGACCTTCAGTAGGCCATACATTTTTTATCAGGGATTTTCAATAATTCACAGGATCAGGCCCTAAATATGCACGATATTAGATGAGAATTTTTCCAGTCTCTTTACCATGCAATTTCAAATGCAAAGAGCCCCTGGTTTCCATGTAGTAGCAGTGTTTCAATCTCCCAGCCATATAAAATGCTTAGCTAATTGGACGGGTAGAGGAGAAGGGGATTTTTGTGTTTGATAAATTAATCAGCGAGCACTGCTGTACATTTCCCACTAAAATCCTTAATTAGACTTAAAATGCCAAAAGAATGGGATTCTTTATTTTTAGCCAGGAGTTTAGTTTTTAATTGAAGGGATGACTTTTGATCCTCCATTAGCCAGGCGAGAAGAAAGCCTTTCAGACGGAAGCGGCACCCCAGCTGTTGCTTAGCGTCTGAGAGGTTCAGCGCTGCACTTCCACCGATCCCGGGAGCCTATTGATACTTAGCATAAACACACTAAAAGGATCAAATTGACATTCACATGAACCAGAGTCCAAGAAATCACAAAAGCTTTTAATCCCAGTCTCTGTGTAAAAGGATAGTTTCTAATTAGCAGTCTAGACTAATCATCAATGTTTAGCTTATAAAAATGAAGCTATCAATAAATAAAGCAAAATCTGAAAGGTTGGTGGAGGCCAGGCGTAAGCTTGAAGATCATTTAGTCATTCACTGTCCATTTCTTACTTTTTCAGTGTTTCCAGAGCTTTCGTAACCAATGAAGACAGCAAAATGTCTGAGGCTTCACTGGTTACAGATTTCACAGACCAGAAAAAGGCAACCAGAGCAACAACCAGGGCAAACGAGGATATCCTGTAAGAATTCTCTATAGAGCTCTACTCCTGCCTTGTACTTCTCAGATGGAGCTATCACTTAGCTGGACCCCTAGGTAATGTTATAGGGCAGCTGCAAGTCAAGGTGAAATGCCACTTAGATTCTTTCATTAACCCTCCCGGGCCTGTCATTAAGTATGGCAGGCTTAGCATTTTTCACTTCAGATGAAAAAAAGCACCACTAATCCCAGGAGGCAGGTTTTTTTTCGATGCCTAAATTGATGAACAAGACAAGGTCAGCAATTTTCGATTTATTGACAGAACTCTATTTACTTTTAGAAGTATTGAAATGGTATTTCAGGTGCCCTGGAGCAGAACTGTGGCCAAAACGAAAAGGGAGAGGCTTATGAGAACCATTGCCATTGTGCTGCCTGAAGTATTGTGAGTGGCTTTTGTTTAACTTGCTAAAGCAGAAGGAGATATTTTGTGATTAGAAAATATTTTCATAAGAAAAGAACTTTAATAAATGGGACAGGAGAGGACAGGACAGATGGAGACAAACACAGAGAAGCAGAACAATAGAAAAAGAGCAGAAACTGCAGCCAGCCACCCATTTAGAGTTAAATATAGGTTTGGATGCAAAAAAAGTGTGGGGGCTTTGTGCTTTGTTTGAGGTTTGTTTGTTTGCTTAGGCGTGATTGTCAATAACAAGCTGACTAACTGATCTACATTTTAGTGAGAGAATCAGAGCTGACCATTTGAAATCTGTCTGTCACCGAAGCAGTTCACTAATGGCAGTTGCTAAAAGCCACAGCTGACTTCCACTTTGGTTTATAAAACTAAATAACCACAGTTTATTCATAATAAATAATAACAAATAACCCCATATTGCTGCGGGAGCCAGGACACAGTCTTTAAGAACTGGATTTTCTCCTTTAACCATTACTGGAAAGGGTTTACCCTGAAAGACCCTGCCTTCAGACAGAAAAACATGGGCTTGGTATTTTTTAAATTTTTTGGTTGTACTTTTTAAAAGAAAGCAAGTGCAGATGATCTAAAAATAGGCCAAAAAAGAAATTAAGAGAAGGTAGGAAATGTTGATAATAAAGACTAGGAAGCCTAATTAAAATCTGGAGCCTACTGAATTTAGTGCAACCCACTAAATCAGTGGCAGACGGCTCTGACCTGAGCTGGGGACTTGCAGCCATACAGCTGGGACTGCATCTCCACCAGTGAGGCTTCATGGTAAACTGACACTGAGCTTTTGTTAAAACTGAAAAAAAAACCTGCTACCTGACTTGATTTTACTGCAAGTGAACTAATTTCTGCTAGCCAATATGAGCAAGGACCACACCTTTGTCCCCAGGGAACATAGAGTTTAAGGACATATATTTTTCATACAAATAATATAGTTCGTTTTGGGGAAAGGTAAACTGGAATCCTACATTATGATGAAGCAGACTATTTTGGGAGAAGTTTTATTTTTGATGGAGGTTGTCCCTGCAAGCATCCCACCTTTCCTAACTGAAATAATCTGAAGCGTATGTATGGAAAGCGCCAGTTAGCAATTAATCTCAAAGACATTTCTGAGCAGGAAAACGTTACTTTTGTTTGAGGAATGATACAAACTGGGCGATCCTTCCAAGCTGCCCAGCAGAAAAGGACCTAGAGGTGCTGGTGTACAGCCGGCTCAACACGAGCCAGCAGGGTACCCGAGTGACCAAGAAGGTCAACAGCATCCTGGCCTGTATCAGGACTAGCATGGCCAGCAGGAGCAGGGAAGTGATGGTGCCCCTGGACTTGGCACTGGTGAGGCCTCACCTCAATTGCTGTGTTCAGTTCTGGGCCTCTCACTGCAAGAAGGGACATTGAAGTGTTGGAACATATTCAGAGGAGAGCTACCAAGCTGATGAGGAGTCTAGAGAACAAGTCACATGAGGAGAAGCTGAAGGAACTGGGCATGTTTAGTTTGGGGAAGAGCAGGCTGAGGGAAGACCTCATTGCTCTCTACAGCTACCTGAAAGAGGGTTGTAAAGAAATGGGTGTTGGCCTCTTTTCCCAAGCCAATAATGACAGGAACAGAGGAAATGGTCTGAAGTTGCAGCAGGAGAGGTTTAGATTAGATATTAGGAAGAATGACTTTACTGAAGGAGTGGTCAGGCACTGGAAGAACCTGCCCAGGGAAGTGGTGGAGTCAACCGTCCCTGGAGGTACTTAAGAAACATGTAGATATGGCACTTCAGGGCATGTTCTGGTGGCATGCTTTACTGGATGTACTTGTAGGGGCTTTTTTCAGTGTGTGTGTGGTTGGACTTCGTGATCTCAGAGGTCCTTTCCAACCATGAAGATTCTGTGATTCTGTAAAATTCTTGTAGTTCATCATCTTTAGATTTCTGATTTTTTAAAAGTTGTCACATAAGTTATCAGTACCTGATTTGTATGCTGTGAGCAAGGAGTAACTGGGATGTTGTTGACTATCCCAGGGTTTTCTAACAAGAGCTTTCTTTATGTCAATGATTCATGTCAATCTTAACTAAATTCTCATTCCATTTACCCTAGAGTACAACTTACTCTTGGGCTTGGCAAGTCCATGTTTTTTTCATGATATCTTTCACACATGTATTTACCAGCCTCCTCTCGTCTGGTTGCAAATTTAATTTGGCACTGCAACTGTTAGCCACCAAGTGATGTTCTATAGACACCAGAAAATGTGGCAAGCACCCCCTCCACTTCCTTAGTCCTCTCTATCTCCTGTGCCAGCCTATATTCCTCAGAATCATCAGATCAGCCACGGACCCTTATCTCCCCCTTGCTCACAGTCATTAACTGTGAAACTCAGTCCTGCCCTCACACCATCTTCTAGGTGTCTTACCCACCTCACCTCTTTGGGCACATTGGTGTGGCTCCATGCTGTCCTATGCAAATTTTGGTTCTATGCAAATTGCTTATGGTATGCAAATCAATGCATTAAATAGCTAGCATAAAATGACACATACGGAGATGTGCATAACTTGGCAGCTATAAATCTGGAATCGTTCCACTGACGTCAATGGTTTCACTTCAGATAAGGCTTCAGTACGCAAAGGTGCTGATATTTTCAGCCAGCTTCTAAACATGAATTGATTACAAAGGTGTAATTATCATTAATGCCCTATGGTCATTTATATTATGTTAGGTCTGTACAACTAAACACACATCCAAAGGTGGATGGCAGAACATACTTCATTTCAACTAAGCCAACACTGGTCATAAATAGAGAACTTGTAGTTTATTTGATCTCCAGGCAGCATGGACCCGATCCACTTTGACCCTAATCACATAATAATTTCTCTTGTAAAGTATCCAGGGTAAATAATGCAGGATTTATGCCAAAGAGTCTTCAGAGGAAGATGCTCATCCTAAAGTATTTCAAATCAATTTAGAATGGGGAATGAGTATAGATCAGTTCAGCAGTACATGCCATGTATTTTTGATCTGGGACTGGGTGTCTAGAAGCATATGTACCGTCTTGTGTAACCACCCCCTGACAAGGATCTGCTCTTGTTGTATGCCTGGGAAAGCAGAACATGGTAAAGGTTAATTCTGCACATGGCAGAATCACAATACTGAGCCGGGGCCCCGGTTGCTGACTGCTTCAAGTGCTGCACAGACATTTACACATTTGCAAATGCCGTTTTCACATGGCAGAATTTCCACCCACTTTGCCTGAATGTAAATGACTTCAGGAGATGCCAAGCATTAAGTGTTCTTGCCCCCAGCACCCCACCGCTCAAAAAAGAAGCCTCAAAGCACTCCTAGAAAACACTGTAAGACTTTAATAATATATCCATTTGTGTTTCTGAACCTTTTGGTCACTAGTGGGGCCAGGCTGAGATTTAGCAGGATACTGAACTACAAGACATGTTAGTTGATGGCAAGGAGATTCAGTAAAGCCTGATAATGAGAGGCTGTGGAAGAGTCAGGCTCTGCTCCTGCTGTCTATTTGATCTGTTCAACTCACCTTAAATTCTGTTGCATTTTGCATGAGTAAAAAGCTACAGGAGGTTTTCATGGCATGAAGAAGCTTCCAGATTTTTTATTAGTTAACTGTACTAACATCGGAGATTATGTATATAAACACAGAAGCGATCTAAACTGGGAAAATGTCAGTGTGTATGTGTATAAACAATTTATCATTTATCAGGTGTGTATAATGTTTGTATCAGTATTTCCTTTGTTGTTGTTTTTTTTTTAATTATTATTTTAGTGAATTTGGGTTTTTTTTGTTGACACTGTAATCATAGTACCTTTACGTTTGTGTTGCTATAACTAACTTCGACTTCAACTGACAAGATTAGACCCTCTTATTATAGCTATCACTTTGGGAATGTTTTTGAATTTGTTTAGGTTTTTTCTTTTTTAATCATAACCGTCTCCCTGCAGAACTGAACTGACATCAATTTACCACTGTCTTGACATCTTAAAGTTGTTTCTTATAAAATTTGCATTGGTGTCATTTTGTTTCAAGCTGATATTGTGACAATGTCTCCCTGGATTTATACTGACAATTTATTTTCATTTTGACATAATGTCATCCCTATAGCCCTCCACTAGCATCTATCATAAGTCTGTGGATTTAAATGAAAAGTGGTTTCATTCTGTAAACTGCAGTAACTAACTGAGCTTTGTCAGTAGCTTCTTTTCTGACCTCAATATCTAGCTATTGATTGCACTCAGGTTTTTATAGAAATGTCAAAAGTTCCTGCCCAGTGCCCTAGGCAGCTCTTCCATATGTACCAAATTAGGAAATTAAACAAAATCTTCCCTTGAAAATAAATAATTGCCAATAAGGAAGGGATGAGTGCATGTTTGTAGCAGCAGCATCAAAAAAACAACAAGGCAGTGTTGGTGACATCACCTTGAACTGCTGAGAGCTGCTGATGCTTTTGCTGAAGCAGTAGGGACATCTTCTTGGGACTGAACATTCAGGCTGTTTCCAGGCATTTCCTTGGCAAATAAAAAATGCTCAACATCTGTATATATGATATGCTGTTGCTACTTCATTTCAATACCAAAACTGACAATAGGCAAGCTCTGGTGGGAGCTAGGGTGAGGGGAGACTTCAGGGAAGTTCCTGTGTGGCAAATATATCTTTCAACCTGCTTTATTTTTTCAACTCTTACATTTTTAAATTCAAAGAGGCAAGTAGGACAGTGTGCAGTATCACAAATGCCTTGTGACCCTTCTTGAAGCAGAGTCGTGTGGTACAGCTAGAATCCCTAAGGGCAATTTTGCGAATTATAAAACAAATTTCTGACTGCAGTTATTGAATATTCCTAGGATTATCCATGATCCTGACAGAGTGGCTTGTGTATGTGATTCTGCAAAAGCTATTGTTCATCAGAATACAAGCATAGCTTAATGAGGTATTTGCAGCAGTAACATCATTTATATGTTCTGGTATAAACGGTTCAGCTCCTAAACAACTTCATATCTGGTAAATCACAGCACAAGCACAGAGGCAAGGAGGCCTCAACAGCAAAAATTGATAATTTTTAATTAATCGGCCCATCAATACTAACTAATGGTGGTGGTGACTTGCTTTCACTGACTTGTCTTACCAGCAGCGCCTAGCCAGAACCTAGTCTTCATGGTTTAACCCAAATTAAGAGCCCAGAACTGAAATTTCTGTTTGTGTGGGTAGTTCTTTATTATGCCCTATTTACATAATTAAAAGTACAGTTTGATTGCCCAGACAGGGTAGTCAAATGTCACTTGGAAATGCTTCCAGCTTGTGCTCCAAAAGCACCCAAGTATGCCAGAGGTCCTGCATCAGACCTGGCAGTCTCATGTGGATGTTTCGATACTGCAGCAGCAGATCTCTGTCTTCAGGCAATGAGTTCAAGCCCAAAGTGTGACAAGATCAAGACAAGAGATATTTTAACAACTGTGCAAGTAAAGAGAGATCTGGGGAGATGGTGTGTGAAGCTGGTGAGAAAAGTTTATCTTACAACTCTTCAAAACAAAAATGATTAATATAAGTTAACAAACACTTTGAAATTTAGATTGGAATTAGTTTTGAAGTTGATCTCTAAAATTCACAGGGGAACCTGAAACTACATAGGCAGACACTGAACGCAAGAGTTCCACAAAACATGGATAAAAAAGTAGATATCTGTATGAGCATTGAAATATTAGATACCTGTTGGAGCGTTCTCAATTCTTATAGATTACTTAGATAAGGAAAAAACAGAGCATACAAATCAATCAGTGCAGTTTCCTCTAAATCATTAACTGGTTATTGTGTGTTCCTTTTACTCCCTTCCAATACTGAAATATGCGCTTGTTGTTGCTAGAATTAACTCAGTATATTTTTGTTATCTGTATAAACACTCAGTGTGTGTTTGACTTCAGCAGAGTTTCATAGCCTAATTAAATTTTGTCTGTCAGACTGGAATGTCTCTGTCAGTAACTCTTGTCTAAAAGGGAAACACCACCACTGGAAATAGCACTCTCTGTTGCAGTCATGGCAATGAGCGCTCACATTAGGCTTGCATTTTAACTTTTCCAAGCGTTTCTTCTGTGATTTTGAAATTGGACTTACTAAGCAGACATTCTGAAGCTAAATTCTCATTTTTGGTGGTTATCATCATGTTTATTGACCCCAAGAAGTGCAACAGGCTTGGGAAAGAGTGGCTGGAAAGCTGCCCATCAGAAAAGGACCTGGGGGTGCTGGTTGTCAGCCAGCTTAACATGAGACTGTGATGTGCCCAGGTGGCCAAGAAGGCCAACAGCATCCTGGTTTGTATCAGGACTAGAGTGGCCAGCAGGAGTAAGGGAGTGATGGTGCCCCTGGACACCAAGATTCTATGATTCTGTGATTTTGTGATCATAACAATCATGTTTTTCACATATGTCAATGGCCCATAATTGGTGTTAGCTCCAAATACAATTTGGGAACTTCAGCATATTGCACAGGATCTCCAAAAGATCTGAACAGTTTTGAAATTTGGCTTTAATCAGTTGATACTGAGATTTCTGTATGTGGACCATAGGTAGAAATGCTGATTTGCTTGCAAAGGCTACTTTGCAAAAGTCTGCATCTTGCTCCAGCCTGTATCTGACAACAGGAACACTGAGGAATTTCTGTTGCCAAAATCAGGGATGCCAGAGATTGTAAAGCAACTCAAAACGTATGAGTTGCCCAGAAATTTGGTTCTTCAGAGCACTGAGAAATTATCACAGTCAGCTCTACCCTAGCAGTGGTGGGGCAACTCTGTGGACTCGGAAGTGATTAATGTCGGACCACAAGACATTAATACTCCAAGTTCTGGGTTTCCAACCTGTGTAGCTAGATACAGATGAGGTCTGGTCTTCTTGTATTTCCCACAGAGGTTTCTCTAGTGCTGGGGTTTATTGTCCTCAAAATATACAGCTGCAGAGATTGCAGTTAACTATTAATTAACTGCTCTAAACTGTGAGTCTCTCTTGCTGGACAAAAAGAACTGACCGAAAGGGTTTGTGTATCCTCTCTGTAGAGGATACGGTCCCTTTATAAAAATTTTGTGCTGTCCTATGAAGTGGGACGTTTAGAGTTTATGCTGATCCCTGTGTTTGGACAAGTTTGACTACAGATTTCTGCTTCACTAGGCATGAAGGATCAGTCAGCTATTAAACCAAGTGCTGTAATACTGCTAGCTGTGGAGAGCTGCTTGATGACAGTGTTTTATAATGGTTGGGTAAGAACTGAGGTGTAGCTATTCTTTCCAGCATCAAGAATCCAGACACATACAAATTCAAACATGTGTATGTGCACTGTACTTCTGATGGTCACATGATAAAAGAAGCTGTAGAAGAAAATGAGATAAGGTGAGTTTATTTGGATGTGCTGACAGCTCTGTGAAGGATATCTTGAAATCTTGCATTTAAATTTCAGTATGCATTGGTTAACAAATGAAAGTGCATGAGGATCCTTTGAAGATGTCATGTCTATTGACTACTATTTAAAAGTCAACCACAGATTTCAACTTTTATTTATTACATTTTAATGTATATTCGATGTTTGCAGCACAGTCTGCCTTTCAATGGTGACTGAGTACAATCAGCGCCTGTTTCTCAAGGATTTACATATTGTGGTCTAGAAATTTTGACTTTGTGAAATTCCTTTTCAAAATGTGAACAAACATTCCAGATGATGTGCAGGAAGGAGGGGAGTGTGGTACAATTGCACATAATATCACTTCAGCTTTTTCCTATCCTACTACGTAAAAACTGCTTCAGTTAAGTGTTAAGAAGATAAAAATGTCTTGGACAAGAAGAATAAAATCAACAGTAATTAATTGCTTCAATATTTCTCACAGTCATTCTCCCTCAATAGGAAATTAATTTCCACTCATACTACAGACAAGATACAGGAGATGGAAAGGGAGAAAATTAATTTGGCCAATGTCATTCTGTAGCTTAATCCCAGAATTAATATTCTTTGTATAGTGACTGGGAATGATATCTGAATTCAAAAGTAATTCTGTGAAATTTGAGGGTTTATAGAATTGATATTGTTCTGGGAATGAAGATGTTGCAGTCTTCCTACCATTTGCAATAGCCAGTAAAAGTGAAGAATGGAATGAGCGCTAAAATTCCCGTCCCTCTCTCTGAAATACACAGCTGTCATCATCTCCCACTCCTGTTTTTTAATGATAGATAGACTTGCCAAGTTAGTCACATCTATGATTGTCTGTGTTTTGATGGATGAGCCCTAAAAAAACCAAAAAACCCACTTGTAATATGTCTGAAGGCAATGAAGTAAACAGCTGTTTCTTTGTGCAAAACTTGCACTGGGTCCTATATTATAGAAAGTTCCAGCTAGAGGAGGAGAACTTCAGAAACATGTCAGGGTTAGGGGTAAATTTGCCTTCCCATGTACAGAACTGTCACATCTTATGCCTTTAGACAGAGACTCACAATTAAGTCCTGTCTTATTTTAACCCCAGACAGGGTTAAACACAGTTCTGTGTACAGAGTGACCCAAGACAATCTGAAGTCTTTTTTTTCACTTGGAGAGGGAATCAGGAAAGAGATGGCTTTAGGTTGCTACTCGCATCCCACTCCCAAGAAGCTTCCTCGGGAAGAGCATTCTCCTGCTCCTAAGTAGCATCTTGTACTACTACAAGCAGTACCCAGTGCCCACCTTGTTAACCAGCACTGGGTTTTGCCTACTGAGGGTGAAAGAAATCATCTTCAGACACGCCACACTGGAGGAGTGCAGTCTGCTGGCACTAGGCTGGGGCAGCTCAAATCGCACAGGAGGAACGTGGCTTTGGTTTTAGAATCTAAGGATTAGTCTACAAACTTTAAATGTCCCACCGCTGCGATCGCCACAAGTTTCACACTGTGAATATAATGCAACCTGGACAAACTTCCATTTCCTGAATCTGAAGAGAACTTAAACTCCTACATGAACTTGATTTCAATTCCATGTATTATAAATGCCAATGTTTGAAGGATAAATCTAAAAGGACTTCAGTTGTGTTTGCTGGAGAGATAGTTATGTCTCATTCTGGCATTCTGATTAAAAAAAAAATCTTCTTTAGACTCGGTGTGTCTATTTCTGTTTTCATTTTATGGAACATTATGAGGAATAACTGTTAAGTGCAAAGCATTCTCGTTTACATTATTGTATGTTATCTGACCTTCTTCAAGAGCACTGGGACACCTCCAAGCACAGCAGTCAGCTTTGAACACTGGCACTTGTGACCCCATTCCTACACCCTGGTAAGATGATTAATGTACCTTGGAAAACCACCTAATGGTTTGGTACACTTTCTATGCGGCCTCTTCTAGGAGGAAAACAGGATGATGTGAGATGTACTTTGTGGGTATGAAATGGAGGAGCAGAGACAGAGGAGCTCATTCAGAAGTATTGACAGGATATCTGTAGCGTTTGAGAACCACACAGCAGAATTTAAAAGCATTTGTGAGATAGAGTGATATTGAAAGAGATCCCAAATACATGGAGACACCTGGCTGATAAGGATGTTCCCTCTATAGAGACTGGTGGAAGGAACATGAAGA
The DNA here is from genome assembly GCA_013400375.1 of Thinocorus orbignyianus. Classification (NCBI taxonomy): domain Eukaryota; kingdom Metazoa; phylum Chordata; class Aves; order Ciconiiformes; family Thinocoridae; genus Thinocorus; species Thinocorus orbignyianus. The sequence continues at coordinate 947,496 of VXBW01003700.1, forward strand.
GATTTATCTAGCCAAAATATTGACCTGGAACCTTGCCTTTTGTTAAAAGGTGTGAAGTACTTGATATATATGACACCAAAATGTCCTAAATTGAGCCTGTTGGTTGTTCACAATTCTATCCTTTCTTGTCAGGCTAAAGATTTTACTTTCCCTGCAGAACTCAGAAAGGCTGATAGTTCTCATAGAAACATAATGTCAAAAAGGAAAAAAAAATAAGGAAAAAAGAACACAATCTTCTTTTTCAATCGGTATACACATCTGCCAAGATTTTTTGCCTCTCATGGTTGCTGAGCACCTCTTGAGACCTTGCATTAAATACTTTGAAGCAAGGAAGCCACCTAGAAAGAACTGATATACCACGATGTTTGGAGCTGTTGTTCCTACTTCTTGGATACTGGACTTCATTTGTAGTAGAAGAAGGACAGGATGTTGACTGGCCCACACCCTGATAAACAGTGGGAGAGAATGGCTAGAAATCTGTTAATGCAAAATGAGAGTATTTTTCTGTACTTCATTTTTATGATGAGGTTCACAATCTCAGTGGCTTTAAACAATTCTTTACTGACGTGTATGAATTTTGGTGGCTCTAAATCTTTAAGTTTATAATGGTAACATTAAAACATCTGTTCTAAGTAATGGCATATTTCTGTGATTCATTCTTTAATATTAGAACATGGCAGATACTTCTTATCTTCACACTCTGGATGCCCTTGATGTAACTTCAAAGTACATACACCTGAAGTGCGACGGTACAGTATAAAATACTCCAACAAGCAATTTCAATCTCAAATCTCCCATGCACTCAAAAACATTCCACACTCTTGTAATTACAAATCCTGTCCCCATTTTCAAAAGCCTGAGAGGCAAATGAACTTTTGTTAAGTGCCCTAAATCATCACTTATTTGCCTGAAGGTGTTAATGTTGGGTCGTATTCTTTTCACACATAGAGTAGAGCATTATTTCTTGAATTCTCGTATTGATTTCAGCACTGGCAATATACAATGATTGTCACTGAAAATTTGTCACTAATCATAGAATCTCCAACTCTCTCTCCATTGTTCCAAAAATAGTATCTTGCAGTAGTGCTCATATCACTGTAAGTTTATCGAAGAATCACTTCCAATTGAAAAGCCATGAGGTATTATTAGCCTATATTGGTACACAAAAGTTACAAGTAATATGTCATCGGGAAGGCAGAATACATTAAATTCCAACGGTGTCGTCAAGAAGGGGTATGAAAACCCCCCAAACGAAATAGTACAGTCAACGGGTTTATTCAGCCGATCTCTAAGCATCATCAGTATCTTTTATTAGTGCCATTATTATTATAGCACATTGGGTATTTTTTCTTCCATTTGACAAAAAAAATGCAATAATGAGTTTCTTTTTATTGGCTTGAGACTATCTAGTGGTGACACAGAGAATTTTTTATAATGAAAAACTACTAAGAGGCGCAGCCACTTTTGGCAAGTTTAAATTATGAAAGCAATTCTACCAAACAAAATTCATGAGTCGCAAACACGCTGCTACTGCAAAAAAAAAAAATAAAAGACACAAAAACAACGCCAAAAAACAAAAAAAAAAAAAAAAAAAAAAAAAAAAAAAAAAAAAAAAAAGTCAGACAAAACACAGCCTTCTCTTCCCTTTATGTAACATTCATATTGATACAGATTGAAGGATTCAACTGGATATTGCAGCCAGACCGTTTATTCAACTGGTTATTGCAAAACTGGCTGAGTTAATTGCTTCTTTGCCACTGTTCACTCACAATCTGGAACTGAGATTGCACCCCGAGCATATTTTGGAATGGGAAAGGGAACATTGCTTTCCTCTGGACCTAGCTGGAGTGGGGTTGATTTTTGGATTCGATGATCCCAAGGGTCTTTACCAACCTGAATGATTTTATGAACTGAAACTACTGTATCCTTGTATTCTTTGTGGGGAGGGAGGAGGTAAGTTAAGAAGAAAACAGGTTTTGTTTTTAAAGTAGATGCTGATATCAAGTTGGTCTAGAAATCACAAAAATGTTTAAAAGACAAAGCTCTGACCTCTGTTACATGTCCCAGTGCTTTTATGGTGGGACTTCCAGAATTTTAGGTATTCCAGCAGGCTTCCTTCACCACAGTGAGTCAATGTCTGTTTACAAAACACTAATTTGTGTTAATGGACACCTCTAGTAGTGCAAGCAGTCAGCCAGTGAATGTGGCTTGAGAGATTTGCGCTACAAATGGAGTGTTTTGTATTGGATCTGACTTTCACATGTTCTGCACATTATGTTCAAATTGACCCTTTTCTTTTCCCTTCTCCCTGTCCAACGAGGTCACAATACCACACAATCAATGCTCTGGTTTTCCCAGAGCATTGGACCACACCAGCTTAAAAAAAAAAAAAAAAAAAAAAAAAAAAAAAAAAAAAAAAGACAGGGGACAGGAAAAAATACTTTTGGGTTTTTAGTTTTTTTTTTTCTGTTTTTTTTTTTTTTTTTTCTTGTATGTAGAGAAAACCACAGACAGCTATCTTCACGATATGGAAATATGCAGTGTTATATTGAACAAAACTGAAAGAAATTACTCATCAAGAAATTCCTCAGCAAGCATGTAATTAGAAATGGATTCCAAATCAAAATGCAGCCAGAAACTGCAGAGAACCACATCTAGAAGTAAACAGCTTACAACTGCTTTAGGATAAATATTCTGCTATGCTACAGGAATTTTAAAAAATGAGAACTACATTTCACAGTACCTATGGTTATATAGACAGTAGCTAAGCTGGGCTGAAAACACTTAAAGAATCTGTGTTTTAAAATACATGTTTGAAAGAAGAAGAATTGATCTTTGCCGGTACCAGTCTGTGAAGCTCTGACCCTTGTTTTCATCTGCAGGCCTTTCTGACAGGCAAATGAGAGTTGAAAGAAAGCCTTGCTGTGAGATCTACCAAATTCACCGTGACCCTAATTCATCCCGTCTAATGTTGGGAGTTTAACTACAGCACCTTTACCAGGAGTGCAGTCCCTCTACACCCCGTAGAAGATCAACAGAAAGTTATAGACTGAGGTCAGGCATCTGACAAAACTCTTCTGCTCCCAAAACAGAAAAGATGCCTCTGTTTGACTACAAAAGAGCATGAATATAAAGAAATTTCAAAGTTTTCTCAAGCCAGGACAAAGGCTCTAACCAGGTGACTATGGTTTACTTCTGGGTAGGAATGAAGATTCGTGTGAGTGTTTAGTGCTGCACATTTGCTTTTGATATATCATCTTACCTCATCTTTCTTCCCTGATCATGGTGTTCACAAAAAAAAGACATGGATAGACTCTGATGGTTACAAATAAAGTTTTATTCTGCAACTAAATCTTTTAAGTCTATAATGAACCCAAACTGCATGTTCAGCTCATTGAATCGAGCACTATGGGAGGATCCTGCTGTGTTGAATAAATTGTACACATCTGCAAAGGCTTTTCAGACAGTCTGAAACCATCCATCACTGTTTCTTTAAGCTCCATTCACTGATTTACTGAGAAGCTCTTGTTGTCTTACAAAGTTCTCCATAGCAAATTTGTGAGTCTCACCTATCTCCTTCCTGATTTGTGCAAGAAAATCATGAGCAACTAATGTCACTCCAAACCCATGCCTTCATCCAGAGGGATATAATTTCCCATCTTCCATCAAACATAGTACAATCCACTGAACACTGAAGAAACCTATCTTGGATTTATTGCTGTAGTTGAAAAAAGTACAGTGTCAAATCTGCTACTTGTGAGAATAGCCATGGGGAACTCATGGAGAGGCCAAGTTTAACCCTTTCTAATCAGTAAAGGTAGAAGTAGCAATGCAGACACGTCTTCGTCTGGATGTGGGCAAGGACATGGAACTGTATGAAGTTCAACCAAGCCAAGTGCAGGGTCCTACACCTGGGATGTGGCAATCTCAGGCACAAATACAGGTTGAGCAGAGAATGGCTGGAGAGCAGCCCTGAGGAGAAGGACTTGGGAGTGCTCGTGGATGAGAAGCTCAACATGAGCCGGCAATGTGCACTGGCAGCCCAGAAAGCCAACCGTATCCTGGGCTGCATCAAAAGCAGCGTGGCCAACAGGTCATGGGAGGTGATTCTCAACCTCTACTCCATGTTTCTGAGACCCCACCTGGAGTCCTGTGTCCAGCTCTGGAGTCCTCAACATAGAAAGGACATCAAAATGTTGGAACAGGTCCAGCAGAGGGTCATGAAGATGACCAGAGTGATGGAGCACTTCTCCTATGAAGACAGGCTGAGGGAGCTGGGGCTGTTCAGCCTGGAGAAGAGAAGGCTCTGGGGAGACTTCAGAGCAGCCTTCCAGTATCTGAAGGGAGCTCCAGGAGACCTGGAGAGGGACTCTTTGTCAGGAAGTCTAGTGATAGGACAGAGGGTAATGGTTTTAAATTTGGAAGAGGGGAGATTTAGATTAGATATTAGGAAGAATTTTTTTCCTATGAGGATGGTGAGGCACTGGAACAGGTTGCCCAGAGAAGCTGTGGATGCCCCATCCCTGGAAGTGTTCAAGGCCAGGCTGGATGGGGCTTTGAGCAACCTGGTCTGATGGGAGGTGTCCCTGCTCATGGTAGGGGGGTTGGAACTTGATGATCTTTAAGGTCCCTTCCAACTCTAACCATTCTATGATTCTATGACTCTGTGTTAATGATACTGGTTAATGACAACAGACAAAAGATTTTATTAGAGAGCTCTCAAATGCTTTTGTGATATCTGCTATTGCCAAGCATAAAATGCTGCTCTTCACTTCAGCAGCGTAGCCAGGATCCAGAATAACATGTGAAATAGCTTGGCATATTCCCACTGAGTTGAGACAGAAACTGTTTGTCCATGTTTGTGATACTTCCCTGCAGTATGTCACTAGTATTCTTTCTGCCTTTAGCGCTGGTCAGTATCCAGGTGAAATGGACAAGTTACAATTATTTCAGACTCCAAAATTTGGAAATGACAAACTGTTCTCATTGCTAACTCCATATGGCCTTGCCACCATTAACAAAACAGTCCACTGTGGTTTATTCCATCAATATATTTTATGATGGATTTGCATCTTCTTTCATTCCTTTCTCAGGAAGAAAAGAAACTAGTGGAGGGCTTTCGTTTGGGTTTTCTAGTTTTCTTGCTCTAGCTTGACATCAGATATACCAGGGCATATTGAATACTATCACAGCTGGAAAAAAAAAGGGGGTTATAAGACCTGAAATGGGATTGTTCTGAAACAGATTAGACGACCCATTCAACCATGTTCCAAACAGCTGAACTCAAAGCAAATGTCATTAGGGTTTTAAGTCCACCAGCAGTGATGGGTCGGTAGAGTGCCTCGAAGACACTGATTCCTGTCCCCTCACCTTCATTGAGGTCTTCCTGGGGCTGTTCCTGGAGGTATATAGATTGCATTTTTGCTGGCTCTTGTGGAGATCATAACAAGGTGGGAATCTTTTATCTCTTACCCGTCTTTTAAGGGTTTTCATGTCCTACCACAGGGACAATAAGACACCATCAGACCAAAAAAAGGAACTAGACTCTTGCTTTACATTGCTCCTTTGAAAATCTTAGCTTGAGTTCTACTTTTATCATTTCTATGGCACGTAATTTTTCATTATGGTTACGTTGCTGCCATTTTTCCTCACACCTGAAATACGTGTCTCTTTAGACTCGTTTATCCTACAGGCAACTGTCTTGTTGACAGCACAAATCCTGCTAGAATCTCTCAATAGCTAAACAAAAGCCTTTGTGATTTCACATTTGCATTTTTTGTTGCTTTTAGATATTGCAGTTTTTCCTCTCCATCTCTCGCTAGTCCTTCCCTGACTTTTCATGAAGCCCTATCACCCACGTGCATGTACACACAAGGCATTAACGTGGGCTTGAAATTACCTAATTCACAGAGACAATTTTCAATAGGCTACTCCAGCCCTAACACAGTTTTCCCAGGTTTGCTGTGAAATCTCCATGATTAAGCAGGTATATCCAGAAGGATGCTAGACAAATTTTCAAGCATGAGTTTAAGAATGAAATGAAATATTAGCAGGGCTGACATCCATGAAATGCCTACCAGGTCTGTTGAGAAGCCGGGGAAGAAATGGAATTTCACATGTATTTTCCATATGGGAGGTAAAGCCATTGCTGTATGCTGCGTTTAGCTGCTGCTTTGCTTCCTCTTCTGTATCAGGAGTTTGGGTTATCCAAAAGCTCCGCTGACCGGGTGATAAAGCTTTGACACCTGTGCACATGAGCTTTGTAGGCCTCAGAACTTAAGGCTCCAGAGTTCTACCTACATGAGGTGTCATCTAGGTTGATTTTCACTAATGCTGTACTTACTTACATTAACTAGTCAGGAAAGGTTAGAGAAAATTGTTAAGACAAGACTCTCGTTCCAGAGAGAAACTGCTATACTTCTAATAATAAAATAATTTTAACCAAAATTTCTTTTCTTTTTCCTTTGTCTCTCTTTTTATTTTTTTTTTTTCTTCTTAGGATAATAGTAGGCATAATGAATAACAATAATCCGAAAATAAGTGAAAAGGATATCCCCCTGTAGTTTTAGTGATCTTCCAGGTGTTGACAGTCTCCCCCTGTCTCTTCAGCGCATTTTTGTTTTATTACTCACATTGAACAGGGAGCAGTAGTTTCCTCACTGAGCATTTGTCCAGTGCATAGTGCTATGACTACATTTACATCTTCTCCAATTATAAGAGGGCCATTAAGTTCAGATAATGTGAGATATAAATTTAAGAGGAATTCTAGGGAAATCATAATTAGGTGCAGAGACATTACATGAGTTTAATGACTGAGATTTAATTTCAGTTTTCAGGATTATAAATTGAGAATCCTTATCTGGTTCATCTTCCTTTTTTTCTTAATTAATTGGAAATTTATTTCCAAGCAATTAAGGCAGAGATTCTTTTCAATCCCTAAGTGTTTGTGAGCTATATACTGTTCTCTACTTTGCTTCAAAAACTCTGTCCTGCTTATTTCTTTGAGCTCTTTCTGATAACATGATAATGCCTGCTTGTAGTTTTATATACAAAGAGTAATCTTCATTTCATTTGAGACATCCTATAGGAAATTAAGTTGCTTAGGATTTGGAACTGTGGCATTTCATAAATGGTGATAAATTAGAAAGATAGTCCACCCCCAAACCGTACAGAAGGAACAGAATTAAGAGGTAATGTCATTCTGCAAGTGTCTGAAAAAATTGCTTGCTGAGAGGCTTTGTTGTACTGTTTATGGATTCTAAGTTACATGATTTCAGCAAGAAAAATTGTCCCACTCCTAAAAAATTGGCCTGTGACTCATTTCATGTGACTCTAGCATGTATAAACTATAAATCAATCCTCTGCTCTCTCAAGTGAAGAGGGGCATCTCCAAGTAAGGGAAGTTGATCTTCTTGGATGCAATTGGTTGTTTTCATTTCATCTCTTGGTGGCAGAGTGTGTGGGACCACCCAGCCAAACTGGTTTCAGAGCACAATAGGTGAGATGCAGGGAGTTGACATTTGTTTCAGCTTCATCTCCTCCTTGCCTTGTCTATGCAGAGATAACTTGGGGAGAGCTGCAAAAATGACTCAGCTCAGGGTTGTCTCAAGATTGCATCACAATAAAAACCAAAACTGAACGGAGACTTAACAAACAAAATCCCCTGAGTCCCATCCCACCACTATTCCCCTGACTTTGAGTGCTAAACATCACAAAATTAGCAACAGAAACTTAGGAGCCACCACTTCTACACCAGAGGTAAATATTCCAGATAGGGTAATCCACTCAGGCACAATCCTGCCCCGCACTGAATCAGGAAATATAAATTGTAAGGCTTGGGGAGAAAAAAGGGGGAATCCTCCAATGATACAGCAGGCTTGTAGGAGATTCATCCCCCCCGCCCCTTGTCCAAGATGCTGTACAGGGAAACTTTGCAGGGATTGAGTGACTTTACCTGAGAGAGAGGATAAGTGATAAAGAAACATATGTTTATGGCATGGTATTAAGGTTGTGACTGGTGCACTCTTTTAAGATACTAATATCTAGCACACTTGTGGTTTGTGTTGTCACTTTTTGGGATCACTTGTAGGTTGTAATAGCGTATTTCCTGAATTGTTTTGAAATTACAATAGTGTCTTCCCCATTGTACCCTAGAACCTGCAATAGTGGCGTATTGGGCCTGTGAGTGAAGTCCAAGTAAATTGTTACTTTGAAACTCTCAGTGAAGTCCTTTTCCCTTTTCACCACAGGGAGGAATCAAACCTGCACACTATGTGGGCACTGAGGTGTAACATCCAGTGTGTGTCTACATGCACACAGGAAATTGTTGGTTTTCCTGTTTTGCACCATGTGAGGAAATCTAAACTTCTTCTTCCCAAAGTTCTGCATCTGGGTGGATTTGAAAAGCAAAAGCTGGTACATTAATTTGGTTTTTTATTCTCTTGAAGTGCTGCTCTAATCAAGTATGAATGCTACACCATCCTGAGCAGTAATCAGCTGTACAGTGTAGAAGACAGTCCCTATGCCTAAAGACTTAAACCTCTCAAGAAACAACTCTAAGAAGCAGGTGTTGCTTTTGCTTTTATTTTTCACAGTCCTGAAGTGCGTACTGTTCCATTTCCTCTTGCTTTCCAAGAAACACCACCAAATATGCCCTGGGAGCCTGAGTCAGCAGCAACCCATTGGCCAAAAATCCCTGGTTCTAAGGCAGAGAAGTAATGACTGTACAAAGAAAAGCACAGAATGCCAGCTTGGGTCTCTTTCTCCCTTCATTGTCACTCTGACATCGTCCAGGGCAGGAATCGCACTTTTGCAGAGTACAGAGTACGAGGAGAGAACAACCTCATTGAGATTCAAGCTGCTAAGGTTTAAGAAGTTTCTGCCTTCTTCATCCTCTTTTGCATGTTTGCAGCCCCCACCGCAGTTCGGTACTGTCTCTGTCTCATTTGTGCTGATAAACACTGAACTGGTCTTAGACTGCTGGCAGGGGCTGGATGGCACAGCTTAATAACAAAACCACTCCAGAAGTTCATGGACTTTTTAAGATTGCTTTGAAAGCAATTTAATGTTCTGCTTTACTGCATAGCAACACTGGCATGTTTCTTTTTTTTCTCTCAGTACAGGTGAAGAGGCAGCATTACCTCTTGGTGGAAACAAGCGAAGGTGAATAAAAAGTTCTTAAGGTTATTTACAGCCAAATAAATGTCAGTGGAACTATGCCTTAATAAATACTATTTTCAGAACTGAGCTGGAACCCCCTCGGTATTTAAGATCTATCAAAACTAGAAAAGGGGAAGGTAAGAAAAATCCTGAGGTTTTAGATCAATAGCTTCAAGTATGGTGGAGCAAAAGAAAGTGACAATTAAGTTCTGTTTTAAAATAATGAACGGAACAATTTAGAAGATTAGTGGCAAAACATACACTTCACCTCTAAACAACCAGTTCTACTGTGAAAAGACAAGCTGACCTGCAGTGAATGAGTGTTTACACCTATAACCTTTCTGGTCAACAATTCAACCTCGCTGGAGGCTGTTTCAAAGGCAAAAATGAACATTCAATGAAAAGGTCATGGAAGTGTCTCCCGTGGAAGCTCAGACTCAACCTTTTTTTTTGCGTTTCCAGCTTCAGATGACACGTAGCAGCTTAACCATGATAATGACTCATGTTTTCTGTAGTTTGGGTTGCCTTTCTTCTTTAAAAGCTGCAATTCCTGGATGAACCAGGAATGCACCGAAGTGGCATTTCAGAGTCAAAATATTTTCAAGTTTTCATCAAAAGTTCAGTATCTGACATGGGAAAATCTGATATATTTTTTTTTTAATTATATTAATTACTTTTTCTTGTGTGGAAGCATTTTTTTCAGACAGAAGAGTGTTAATTGAGAAGTCAGACATAGAGCAGGCTATGGGACACAGATCTTCTTGTAGAAGTGGCTCTTTCAGTGTTCATAGAATCATAGGATGGTTAGAGTTGGAAGGGACATTAAAGATCATTGAGTTCAAATCCCTCTGCCGATGGCAGGGACACCTCCCACTAGACCAGGTTGCTCAAAGCCCTATCCAGCCTGGTCTTAAACACCTCCAGGGATGGGGCATCAACAGCTTCTCTGGGCAACCTTTTCCAGTGCCTCACCACCCTCACAGTAAAGAATTTCTTCCCAGTATTCAATCTAAATCTTCCCTCCTCCAATTTAAAACCGTTACCCCTTGTCTTGTCACTAGACTTCCTGATAAAGTGTTCCTCTCCAGCTCTCCTGTAGGCTTCATGTAGTCACAAGGTGAGGAAGTCAACCTTGATTGCATTATAAATTGTAGTTGAATGAATAAAAGCATCCAGTGTCATGGTAAAAAAAACTTTCTGTCTGTAAAACCGCACAGGAAAGATTTGTAATAAAGAGCTATTTGCTGCTGTCTTTTCACACAAGGTAGTGGCAAAATGTGGGTTTAATGTGTCATATATTCCATTCCTCACTGAGTTTCCAAGGTTAAGACAACAAATGACAAAAACACGATCAACATGTGCTATCAGCCTCCACTTCTGTGTGCTCCTGTGAGGAAGACCTTGTTTCTCATTCTTTATTACTGCCTTCAGCTGAATTAGATGAATCTTTCTGAGGCCAAGCTCCTTTGTACAAACACACATTCTTCCCATAATTGCCTTTTAAACAGGGACCTGTCTTGATATTTCCTAAAGAATCAGTTTTCTGAGAATCTGCTGTGTGTTGGAACCAGTTTCCCAGTCTTCTGTGAGGTTTTCTTCTACAGACACAAGCTTTAGTCGTTTATCATCACAGCTATTTTTAAAGCACCTTGGACTGAGACCTGACACCTCAGTTGCGAGTTAGAAATGAGACTTCTCCCTTTCAGTCACTTCAGGTCTCATTTTCCTTTTCTGGTTGTTTTCTTGTGTTGTTTGAAAAGTACAAGTAGATTCTGAGTTTAACCAGATTTTTCTCTGTATGTGCTCCCCTTTTATGACTTCTGTGACTTATTGGAATAATTAGTCTTCCCTCTTAATTAGGAACAATCTGTAATAGTGGTATTAATATCAGTTAGGAGTTGCAATGGCAGATCACTACATCATTTTACTTTGTCTTGAAATTTGGCTCACAGGTAGAAACACGAGCCCTGCCCAGGAAGATTTCCAGTTGGGTTGCAAGGTAAGAAAGAGCAGATGGATTTGCAAAGGAGATCACAGTTACAATTGCAACATCCTTTTAAATGCCTCTTTAAATTTATGGTAACTGATCTGCATTTTTTGTTATATCTAGCACTGTTTTTATCTGCCACAGGCAAAAAAATTGTAGACTCCGTCAGGGAGATCATCAACAGCTGTAAATAGTACAACTCCATAGATGTTGATGAAATTTACTGGCTTATTCTTTGAAGATCTGCACCTTTACTTTTTATTAAGCTTTTGTAACACTATAGATTGCCAGAGTCTGCGATTTTTATCTTTTCCAGTTATCATGTACAATCAGTAAAAAAACCCAGCCCAACAAGTTATTTCAGGAATTGTATGAATTGTTAACAGAGAATCTTAAGATGTAGTCACACTCCTACAGCAGCTGCCACAGTTTGCTAGTGCTCTTTACCTCTTAATTTCTTTGCTCTCCAAGACGTAGCAATATGTGTGGTTCCTATTCATCTTTACAGCAAAACAAAGTAGATCTATCCTCCCCTTTGCAGAGGTGGCTCAAACTGAAAAAAGTAAAGCTGATTTCCATAAGTCTGTTTCAGTTTGCATTTACATGAATTTAGAGGGTTCATGTAACCATTTCCATACTGCGGAGAGGGTGATACATAAATCTGAATCTCTTCAACTCCAGACCCCATTACAGATGATCCAGGGGAAAAATAAGGACATTCAGGAAAGGCGTGGTGGTTATGTTTACACTGTGAACAAAGCACATTAAAAAGGACAACACCTATGTGTCATGTAAATTCCAATGTGGAGATGTAACCAAACTTTCAATAAGGCAAGAGGGAAAGGCACCTGGAGAGCAAAAATTTCCATGGAGAAAGCTTTGTTTAAAAAAAAAAAGAGTTCCAGTGGAATCAAGCTATGTCACCAACATTATGGGTTCTGATGAAAGTTAGACAAACTCTTGAAAGCAAAACATGAACTCTGAAGTCTTAGTTGAAGAGTTCAGAGTTTGAGCCAGGGAGTTGATTTCTCATTTCATCAAATTAACATCCCTTCATCGCACATAGAGTTTATCCCTTTCGTGGCATCTGTTAGCTTATTTGTTTTTTTCCTTATGAATTTCACGGTAGGTTTGGTTGAGTTTTTTTGGTGGAGTTTTTTGTTTGTTTATTTTGCTTTTTAATAAAGAAAAACTCATTAAATTATACCAAGGCTCTTTTAGCATTACATATAGCTCTCACGCTTTGGACAATAGGAATTTTCCTTCAGTTATTATATGATGACTTCTTTTTGGGTAACCACAGCAAGTATAAGCAAATGACATTTTAGCTCTATTATTTGCAGTTATGCAGATTCTAAACATAGCATTTTATAACACACCAGAGTGTTGGAATTTCCTTTTTTGTTTGATAGACTGTTTGAATGAATCTTGAGGCTTGAGTCAGGTGCCTACTCAGAGGTGTCAAGTATCATTTGCAACGCCCACAGACAGCTGAGACATCTTCATGGGACTGGCAGCTATTACACAGAACCTGTGGGATGGCAGCTCTTGCCTGGAGCAGCAGCTGGAAATGGAGCAGAATTACATATGAAACAGCACCAGCCACTTATCCTCGGCGCATTTTTCCTGTCCTTACCAGGCAAGAGTCAATTTAAGTTTAGGACTCCTGGTTATAAAAGTGTACAAATAGATGTTTACCTCCGCTTTTTGGTGTCTAAGATTCAATCACAGTCAGTTAAGATTTGAGAGACTCAGTTCAGTTGTTTGAATGCCATCTTCAATGGTACAAGGCATCTAGTGCACCCTGCTCTTGCTCTGGTTCCCACCCCAAAGGGTCATGGAGCTACTAGAAGTTCTATGTCATAGGTTCTTGGATACCTTTGGGTGTCTCAGGTGCCATCAGATACCTGTCTATAGGCATCCACTTGCATGGCTCATCTGGTCAGCACAGAGAGCAATTCAGCTGATCAGCCACTCTAGGGTAAGCTAATACAATCCCCGCCTCTGCTTATATCGTGTAGTGGCAATACTCAGGCATTCTCAGGAAGGTATGCAGGCATTTGAGATAGCATAGTCATGTGGGGCTGACAGGGATACTCAGACCCTTCTGGACCAGTGGTTAAAGACCAGGCAAAATACTCTCCTGCATCTCAGATGTCAATAGATGCCCGTGTTTAGGTGTTTGAACAGGCCACATAAATCACCATCTTACAGTAAGAACCAACTGAACGTTAAGAAGAGATTCCAAATGCAGTTGTCTTAAATTGGGTACCAACCCCAACCACTATGTTTGGAAACAAGACGAATATTGGAAATATGATATAAGGTAAGTCAAGCAAAAGACAATGTACAAGGTTTCCCCTCTTGCCCAGCATGTTCACCCTCTAGAGCAATAAAACAGTCATAACTTTTCTATTCTATAAGACCATTTGTGGTGGGCTGACCCCCATCAGTAGCCAAATACTGACCCCTACTGTGGCCTTTCCTCACTCACCTGTCTGAGGGGATGCGGGGAAAAAACTGAAGGAAGGCAAAAGGACTTGTGGATTGCAATAATAACAGCTTAATATGAAAAGTAAAATCTATGTGCAAGCAAAGCAAAAATAGGAATTAATTCATTACTTCCCATCAGCAGGCAGATGTCTCGCTGCTTCCTGAGAAGGGCCTCAGCGTGCGTAACAGCCGCTTAGAAAGACAAATGCCATAACTCTGAAATTCCTGCTTCCTCCTCCTTTCTGTGGTTTTTATTGCTGAGTGTGATGACATATGGTATGGAATAACTCTTCGATCAGTTTGGGTCAGCTCTCCTAGACATGTTCCCTCCCAACGTTTTGTCCACCCCCAGCCTGCTTGCTTGGGCGGGTAGGGGAAGAGAGAGAAAACGTTAACAGGTGCAAGAACTGTTCAGCAATATCCAAACCACTGCTGTATTATCCATACTGGTTTAGCCACAAATGCAAAGCACAGCACCACGTGGGCTGCTATGAAGAAAGTAAACTCTGTGACTTCATCCCAGCCAAAGCTGGGACAACATTACTCCAAGTCAGTAGCAAAAGGATATGCATTGTCTTCTGGGTGACATCATTACAGTAGTACAGAAAGTGCAATATTTCACTGCCATTCTTTGCTGTATCTTTTTATTTCTGATTATTCTTGAAGGCCCCTGACACTTCTAGGACACATTATAACAGACCACTCTATTTTGTAGAATGGGGCTGGCCTATGGCCAAATGGAAGAAAAGGTACAAGTGCTTCAGTTAGGAAGATGGGAAAGAAACAATGGGGTTTTCAAGACTGAGATGGCAGACCTCCATGCTTGCTCGTTCATCCAGTCTCCAGCACCAAATATCTCCCTAATCCACCATCACCACAGTTGGTGCTGTGTTTAAATTGTATTATCTGGGAATCAATAATATCTAATTATCGTAGAATCATAAAACGGTTAGAGTTGGAAGGGACCCTAAAGCTCATCATGTTCCAACCCCTCTGCCATGGGCAGGGACACTTCCCACTAGACTCAGTTGCTCAAAGCCCCATCCAGCCTGGCCTTGGACATTTATTATGACATACATTTGCCATGATAAATGTATGTACATAAATTGTGACATGCATTATGTGTATTCTTTTCAGTTTTCATAATCTGAATGGAAACTGTTCATGAGGTGCAGAACATCAGTATTGTTTTATAGATCCAAAGTAGTCTACAGGTTTAGCTTAACCAGTCATAGCTTAATATAACAGAATTTTTCAGAAAAAAAATTAGACTTCCAGCCTACACCAGTACTGCCAGAAGCCAATTTGTTATTGGATGGTCTAAGCACATTATGATATGACAAACGTCCTGTCTGGATGATAAAACCACAATAAACCTGGACATATATAAAATAAGACTTGACTGTAATGAGATCAAAACCTGGAGCTGTTTACCACACCAACAACTTCCCTAAAGCTTGTGGGAAAAGTGTATTTCACTGGGGATTTACAAATCATAGTTGTCTTTGTACACTGCATGCTGACACACTTGCCACTTCTCTGTTAAATCAGGCAAATTGTTTCTCCTTTTAACATTTAAAGGGGCGGTTTAAATGTCCTTGTTGTTGCAAAGCAGGCTACTGGGTTGAATGTTGCTGATTGACCTAGTATCGTACAACACGCCAGAAACTGCGGAAATTAAAATTGGATTACCCAGCACACTCTCTTGAGTTGAGCTTTTATGCCACAAAATTCTTGTTAATATTTCACTTCTAATATGTTTTCTATACTAGGGTTGCTAAAGGAAGAAGGGAGGGGAAAGAAAGGAAAAAAAAAAGAGCAAAAAAAAGAGTTTGTATTGGATTTGGGTAACTGATAGTGATCACTATCACATCACAACTGAAATAATACATTGCTCAGTGGCACAGACACTGTGCTGAGATGTTTAGAGCATTTATATATGTAGAGTAAATTCTCTTGCCTTTTTCTCAGTCTCCCTGTCTGTCTGGAATACAGATGCATACGCCAAAACCGTACCATTTAAACTGAAAGCCAATGGCAGCAGCAATGATGACACTTCAGTGGAACAAAAGTAGTGAAACAAAGATGGCTCATGGAGCTTGCCTGGGTAATGTATGTCTGTCTGATTTGGAGAGGATGTTCCATCCAAGGTGAAGGTACCAAAGTCAACCCAAAGCATGTGGGTGAAAGAACCTGCTAGGTTCATACCTGCTTTCAGGGCAGACTCCTGAAAGGGAAACTTGGTCTTTAAACATCCTGTGATGTTGACCATTGGCTCATTCAGATTGAGGGAGACACTCTGATAAAAGAAAGAACACCTAGCCTTGCCTCCTTCTCCTATATCCTCCTTTACCATTGCTAAACTACTTGATTTTATAGCAAAGTCTTAGCACAATTTGATGGCCCAATTCAGTCTTCCAATAATTGCCAGCTACAGCACTGCTTTGCTGGCACTGGCCATGACAGAAGAAGAATTTACCAGCTGACTACACAAGATGGGCAGATGCTGGGTGAAAGATGGATAAGTGACTTGCCAGAGTCAAGCAAACACAGGGCTCCATGCAGTGCCTTGCCAGCTTCCCCTGCAGAATTCTGCCTGCTAAGCTCATTAAAGTTCACAGCAGAATTTGGATGCTAAATAGAATAATCTTAGTCGCACAAAAGTATATTAATTTACTTTGAATACTCTATTAAATGTAGGAATGGCAACCCCAAAGTTTATTAATTGTGACATGAATGTATAGGAACAACAGCAATTTAGTAATTTGGAAAGAAAGAAGCCAAAAAGTCTTGTAATTAAAGTAAACAGAGCCAAGGGGGACATTATAAACTAGATCTTTTCTGTCTCATGCATTAATCACAAATGATCAAGGAGCTTTACCTCCATGGGGAACTGGCAGTCACATATCAGTGATATTTGATATAAATTCAGGAATAATACTACTGGTACTACACTGGATAATAGTAACATCTAGTCCTTAGATCTGAAATCCAGCCCTCATATCAGTGGATGAAGTTCTACCTGAATCAATGAATTGTGGATGGTAGGGATTTGCCCATTTTACTTCAATATGCTGAAGTTCCTCATGGAAACTAATAGATATTAAGGTGACTAAAAAGGCATTGCGGTTTTTCAGGCTAACTGTTTTGTAGCCCGGTATTTTCTCAATCATTATAGGGAAATAAAGACAGAAACAAAAAGAAATGGAAGAAGTCTGGCTCATCTCCAACACGTATTGACAATCCAGCCATGCAAATACTTATACCCAAATGGTTTTCAGCCTGGACAGACTTACAGTTCTCAGCAAATGCCAATATCAGAGCAAGGAAATGCTCTCAAATATGTGTTTATTTGGTATAGCACTGTCAATGCAACCCACGTTTGTCTCATAAGGAAGATTCAGGTACATAATTTAGTTTTTTACACCAATATTATTTCAAGACTGACATTTGAAGGGGCAAAACAAAGTGAAATTCTTAAGAACATAACCTGACAATAAGTTTATGCTGACATTTAAATTAATTGACTTCGTTTTTTTTAAGCATCTACTGTAAAAATTGTGATGGTAATAATTTGTCTTATACTATCTCTTTCCTTCTATTTTTGCTTGTGCAAAGGAAGAAATGGAAGATTTAATTTGACAAGTTTTAAGGCATTTGGAAGTAATTTACACACTGAAGGTGTCTATTAAGAAAAAGTCTATTATATTTCTTGCAATGAATGTATTCTGATAAGACCGCGGTGTGCAGCTCTTGTGAAAGCAATGTAAGGCAAGTGTCAGAGGGAGATAACAGAGTCTAAACAAACTTTGATTACCAGTGAAAAACTAAAAATTGGTAAGGGTGCAATTGAATTCTAACTAGCCAATTTTTCAAATGGATAATAATAAGAAAAGGAAAGTTAATTTCTTCAAAATAGTAGCACATAAATGCCATTCCAACTACTTATAAATAAGACTGAATATTAACAATTACTTGTAATGATAATTATCCATTATTTAAAAATTGGGTTAGCTAATCAGGATAAATGCTATTGCTGTTTGCTGTTTCACAGTTAAGACTAAGTTTACCACCTAAGGATATGACCGTGAGAATGTGACTACTTTGTTATGTATAAATAAAATATATTATTATATATAAATAAATATATTATATACATCATTGGCAAAAGGTAAGCCATACAGAGGATATGATGATACCCTTCTTTAAGTGCTCATGCAACATCCATGAAAGCATACACAGGTGTATGTTCCCTTGGTTCTGGATGGCAGAGGAACTATTTCAATGGGACTGAATGAGATAAGACAATAAGAAATTGCATGCTGTTGAGCAGAATTTCCTAAGGTTAAAAAAAAAAATAATAATAATTCTGATGACAACCCAGATTGACAGAGTTCCCCTACCCATGACAGGACAGATTTCAAGAAGTATCTCCGAAGTTACATCCTGACAGAAGGGATTGAGATGTTGTCTGTCTTCTATTTCTCTTCTGAAAACAGAGTGATGGGAAGTTATTGAAAGTGAGCTACATGCACGCTCTTCAATCAAGAATCATTGAAAGACAAAGCAGAACTACAAGCCAGTGGCTGTAAACTCACCTGGAGTGACGGACTCATCCTACCTGCAGGGCTGTTCAGCGTTTCACAGAAATAGTTCTTTGAGGATCCAGGTATCAATGGAAATAAGTGCAATAAGAAAGGAATATCTCAAGTAATGAAAACTGTAGAAGACTAGTATTATTTATTTTGGCAAGGAGCCAAGGGAGACATGGCAAATAGTTCAGGAACAGACAGGAGAGTTGAAACTGGGGGAAATACTACTACTCAAAAAAGGAAACATGATCCTAAACGGATTGTGGAACTCCTTGCCATAGAATACTGTTGAAACTAGAGTAAATCAGGGTTCAGAAAGCAAAACGATATTTCAATGGTCATCAGAATAACCATATTGCTAATTATTAACTCAATGAATATTTTATGTTGCTTGTTAACTATTTATTCTATAATGGATCATCGTTAGCAAACATTTGCTTTTTAAGATGTCTGACATCTGTTATTCTCCCTGAAAGTGAACAAGGTCATTGGTAAACATCCATCTTTTCAGTACAGACTTTGGAATTACCTTTCAAGTTTACCATGGAAATGAAGCTGAACTCCTTATGGGAAAGATGGTGGCTATTATGATTGAGACAGCAGGTGTCTAAAATTGTTCCTGCTGAGCACAGTACAGGATTAAAATTTTACTAGGTTGGAAGAGGTATGAGAACACATTTTGCTGAATAGAAAACCAATATGATAAACTGAGATATTTTCCAATTATCCGGAAGTGAATGCAAGCTACAACTCTTTCCTAAACCACATATGAAGGCTGCACTGATTATTTCTTGATGACCAAGTCATATTTTAAATGTAATAGAAAGCAGGTTTAAATTTCTCCACTCTCTCAATGTGTTCAAGGATAGATGACACTATGAAAATACCCAGATAATCACTGGTGACCAAAACTGTAATTAGCTTCTGGAAAGGTTAGTGGTTTTTGTTGGGTTTTTTTTAAGTTTCTTATTCCCTAATGAAAAAGAGCTAAACAAAAAACAAACAAACAAACAAACAAAAATAAAAAAGCAACACGACTGCATTCAAAGTGTTTTGAATTTTGGCTAAGTCAAACACAAGGAAGAAATATGTTTCATAGCCAAAGTGTGGGTAATATGTCCTGAGGGGTTAGCACAGTTATTTGTTCAGCAAGTAAGGTCAAATTATGTGCGAGGCAGGAACATTTACCATAAATACAGTATTAATAATTCATGTACCAAACCAAGTGGTGGAATGATAAGATATAGTGATGGAAAAAAAAATACCAACAATAAAACCCAACTGCTAGACAGGGACAATGGAAGAAAAAGCTCATATAAAACAAAAAGTCAACAGGATAGACAGGTGAAAATACCAATTAAAACTTTTCTTAAAAACACCCACACAGATTCAGTTTTACAATATGACAGTGATTCTGGTTTCTGTTATTTGCTTACCAGCTATCTGAAGCTGAAGTGACTCAGTGGAGAACCTCACATCATACGTAACCAGCCAACACCAGCTAACTACATACTGTTGATCATCACTGTTGCATAATAAAGAGAAACAAAGCTGTTTGGGTAAGTAAATAAAGGATTACTGTGTTAGGAAGAGAATGGATGAGGTGCTCCAGGTACAAAAAAGAGGCTTTTACTATCCTGGCATTTAACTCTGTACAAGTTTTTATTTCTGAAACTTTCTCAGAAGTTTGAAGTCTCCCATGAAATCTAAGACTTGAAAGAGCTGAGTGAGCTGGTGGCTAACTAATGCTATCCCTGTTTGGGATCCAGGAACCACGTCTTTTCTAAACTATACGAGTGATGGATTGCATTAAGAATAAAGATGGATTTCACAGTATTCCTGAAAATAAAATGTGGTTTCTTCCAGCTGACACTTTCTAGCACATATCTGTGCAGAGCTACAGGTTATTGCCTCAAAACAGCACATCTGAAGAGCAAAGTAATGGGAGGGAGGGAGCAGTTGGAAGGTTAGAGCATTCATTGAGAATGACAAGCTTGCAGCAAACTACTTTTTCTGCTCCTCAGGTTTATATATAAATACTCTTTCTCACTCAACTGATCAGTGCTTTAAGTTAGGAGCAGAGAAGAAGGGAAAGCAGAGATGAGGATACACCCCAAAGAAGCAATATTTCTAGCCCCTTTTCACGTTTCTGAGAACAGCAAGAAGACTCTAAAGTGATGATTCCAGGGGAACCACATTGTGCGATGAGAGGTTTCTCATAGAATCATAGAATGGTTTGGGTTTGAAGGGACCTTTGAAGGTCATCTAGTCCAACCCCCCAGCCATGCCCAGGGACATCTTCAACTAGATGAGGTTGCTCAGAGCCCCTTTCAGCCTGACCTTGAGTGTCTCCAGGGACTGGGTGTCTACCACCTCTATGGGTAACCTGAGCCAGTGTTTCATCACTTTCATTGTAAAAAAAAATGTCTTCCTTATATCTAGCCCAAATCTACCTTCTTTTAATTTAAAACCATTACCCCTTGTCCTATTGAAACAGACGTTGCTAAAAAGTCTGTCCCCATCTCTCTTATAAGCCCCCTTTAAGTACTGGAAAGATGCTATAAGATCTCCCCTGAGCCTTTTCTTCTCCAAGTTGAACAACACCAACTCTCTCAATCTGTCCTCACAGCAGAGGTGCTCCAGCCCTCGGATCAGGCTGTTCTATGATTCTATGATCTTTCCATGAACAGAGGTGAGACTGAGAATTTGGTAGTTCCCAAGCTCCTCCTTTCTGCCCTTTTTAAAAATGGGTGCAAATTTTCCATTTTTCCAGTCACCAGGGACTTCACCTGACTGCCATGACTTCTCAAGTGTCATGGAAAGTGGCTTGGCGACTACATCAGCCAGTTCCTCCAGGACTCATCCCATCAGGTCCCATAGGCCTTGAGCTGCTACATCCTTCTTTTACCTGAGCTTTGGGATCTTTCATTTTGTGTCGGGTACCCTGCTAAGAAAGGAGAGTTTTTGGTTTACATTTCTGCCTCACAAAATTACAGACTAATTCAGAGCGGAATGGATCTCTGGAGATCATATCGCTATAAGACTGGCTTTAAAGTTACTTCCAGCTGTCTGTTAGATCAGTCCATCTGAGTGGTGACATCCTTCAGGGATGGAAAGTTCACAATCTCTTTGGGTATCATGTGAAGAATATGTGTATGTGTGCGTGAATAATTTTTCCTTGTAACTAACTTCAATTTCTCTCACAGTGGTAACTGTGACTAATATCTCCTTTTCCTTGCTGTGCATCTCTGAGAAAAGTCTCGTTCTGTCTTCCTTATAGCTACCCTTCAGGTAGTCGAACACAGCAAATAGGTCTACCATTAGCCTTCTCTTCTCCAGGCTAAAGAAAACCTGCTTTTTAAGCCACTTGTCGCTTATCATGGGATCTCACGTCACAGCCATGCTGGTGGCTCTCCACTTGACTTGCTCCACTGCATCTATTTCTCTCTTGTACTGGCAGATCCCAAGCTGCACACAGTTCTCCTGATGCAGCCTTACAACTGCCAAAAAGAAAGGAAATAATTACTTGATTTTTGTCAACTTGATTTTTGTCCATCCTGCTTTTAGATGTTGAACTCACTAGGTATTGGCATTGACATCAGGGCTGTAACTCCTCTAACTTGCCTGGGTATTATAGTGCCTAAATTTCTCACTGTACATCTTAATTGTCACCTCATTTGTGTCCACATTGATATTTCAGTAATGCACTGTGTGCTTCTGTGGTACACATATAATAGACAGAACTGAAGGTGATATAAACATTTATTTTAATGATGACAGGATAAGAGTTTGAGGGTGGAGTCAGGAAGACCTGACATATGTATGCCTAAGTAAATTTGCAGCCTTGAGTTAGACCCTCAGACTTCCCACACATTGTCAGGGCAGGGAAAACATCTCAAAAGCAGTAAACAGAGACAGGAGATATTTTAAAAATAGCAAATAGGAAATTCAAAGAAAGCAGCAAGTCTTGGGTCTTGAATACCTCTGAGTTAGCAAGGTGACTTAATACAGGAAGCTGAACCTCAGATGTTATGATTTAGGCAAGAGTCAAATTTCTTGTCTGAAGACTCACCAAACTCCTGGATCTGGTTTTGAATTTTCCATGTTCTGCTGATTCTCTGGACTTACATCTTCACAGTTACAGACTGTTGCCTCTGCAAGAGCACAGGACTGTGCATTTCAGAAATCCTCTTGTTTGTGAGTACTGTTGGAGTGCATAAAAGTTACAAATCAATTTTAGAGGTACTTTCTAACAAGTGTGAATTCCTTGACACTAATCAGAGGAGGGCTTTGTAGGGGGAGATACTTCTTGTTTTCACTGGTCTGGGCTTATTTGGGTTAAAGCTGAACAAAAAGAAGAAACATTTTGTCCTTTTCCTCCTCTACATTTCAGTGAGTGATAAAACTTGAGCTGTGCTGCCAAAATAATCACAGCTTAAAAAGCTGCTTTAAGGGATGGGGATTATCTCAATTATCACAGCTCTTCCAAAGGTATGAGCATAGAGGACATCAATCTGATAAGACAAAAATCCTTGTATCTGTGTTCCCGTATCTATAAATTCTGTACTACACCCAGAGGCACCGAATCGAGTCACACTCGTGCTGTGCCTTACTCATGCAAGTAAGAGAACAGGATTAATTGGTGTGCTGAAACCAAGAAATCATGATACTTAAGTCCAGACAGCAAGTTATCTGCCTCTTTTTTAGGCGCAAAAAAAAAGAGGCAGCTCTGCCACAGTAAAATGGACACCCTGCCCTGCCTGAAATTCTTCTGGTAGTAGGCAAGGATGTAGACAACATTCAAACCCATCCTGTTACATTACAACAGACATAAAATTGTGTGGTAGAGTGTTCACGAGTTTCCTTTCCAGATTTGGGTACTGATTGTGCTGAAGGGACTGTCAATGAGATGCATCTCACAGACAGCTCAACTGCACCTGAGCATCCCACACATCTCTGATCGTGGCTCTGATCTGCTGTTTGAGGCATAGTGGAAGGATGCACATATTGCTGATACCCAGTCACTGTCTCCAAGCTGGAGGATGTTTTATGTGTGCACATCTTTCAGATAACATAAGAGCACTTGACTTGCTGTCTTCTCTTTTCAGATACTTAACAATGACTTCACAATACTCTTCTGTTTCTTCTGACTTCTGCACCTTGTAATTAATTCTTGCATCCATGTGAAATCACATTGTGGCCATTTCTAGAAATACTCTGAAATTCACACTTGTGGATGGAGTCACAAGGTGGTTTGTAGAGCTTGGAGGACCAATGACTGCATGTGGGCTCCAGGCTGTGGCAAAGCTTGAAAGGCTTGACTGGGAGGTCAAAGACAGGCAGAAGCAACATATCAGGTATTACCCGACTCAACATGAAATTTGGATCTAGCTCAGCTGTTGCTTTTCTTCTCTTGTTATTCTTATCCAATTAAATAACTATAATAATGGGAAATGACATAATTGGTTGATTGGGTTTCTGGAAACATAGCACATGTGGCTTTTGACCCAAACAGACTCACAGAGCAAGCAGGCAGAGGAAATAACAGCAAGAGACAGAATCCTGTATTAGACTGGAGTCAGGACAGGGTTGTTAAAAACATAAAGGGCCTCAAAATATGTATGCTCAAATTATTCTAGTACCACTGGCAAACTCTTTACGCTCAGGTTCCTCAATTATAAAAAATTTTCAAATCAAATATTAGAATAATTTACTGATCCTGCTTCTGTTTAGCATTCGGACTGTCTGCGGGTAGATGGTGTAATCCTGTTCACAGGAATAACTATCCTAACGATGCTGTGTCTTCTGAGTAACAGGATGTTACCTCAACCATGAGGTAACATTAGCTGATTTGGAAAACAAGCAGGAGATAAAACAGGCTGAAGATTGTAAATTATAAAGCGTGGAAAACTGATGAAGGGGACTATCTTTGCAAAGATCAAATCCAGCTATTTGCAGCAAAACTGTAGTAAACTAGTAGGTTTTCCTCTCTTGTGTGGTGGTTCTGAGAAAGCTCCCATGCTTGAGTAGGGCAACAAATGAGTGCATTTGCTGCCCTTCTAGAAGACCAAACGCTGGCAAAATGGACAATACGCTGGGGGACAGTGTGGGAGCAACTGCTTTAAAGCATAAACATTGATACTTTTGCCACTTTCTCAACCAACTTCTTTCTGTCCCTCCCTTTGGAAGAAAAGGGGCAGGCAGAGTAGGGAAAAGAAAGAAACAATGAATATGCCATTAAAAATATAATGAGGTGAAGGAAAGGGCACTTGAAAGTTGGGATCCAGCAGAGAGGCTAAACTCATGAAGCAGTGGAAAGCATTATTGATAGGTGATATCAATAATGAATGTGAATAGGTGGTAAGAAGCTGAGAGGAGTATGTGAGTGCAGGTTTGCACTCAAAGAAGAGGGATGGAGCATGCTCGGGCTAATGAGGCAGTGGCTGCTGCACTAGGGGCGGGAGGTTACTTGCTCTGACTTCTCTTTTGGCTTTGTAAATGCAGGGAGGAAGTGGGAAGATTATGGGATCTTCCCTTTCTGGTACTGCCGCTGGAGAAATCTCTCCTGTTCTCTGCATTGCACTAAGGCCAGGTGAGTGTCAGCTCTTTTAGAGAAAAAGAAACTATAAAATCTGCAAGGGCAGAAGGTGAAAGAGCAGAGTCAAAGTGCAGAGCTGGAGATGCAGTCACAGTATCGTCTCTGTAGGGATGCGCTTCACTTCAGGTTCAGACGGGAAGTGCACTGTGGTTTCTGGTAGGTGTCCTCATGCTGGTCATTGAGTGAAAAAGACTATGAACATGTATGGCTGTTCTTCCATAACACTAGGTCCCCAATACACGTTATGTTAAACGCAAGGCAGCATTTGGATGTTTCCTTCAAACACAGTAACTGCAAACTACCTTTCTCGTCCTCTCTTCCATGTTTGTGCTAAGTACATCGCAATGCATCTCAAATTACTGTTCAGCAAGAGCAAGAGAAGATTATCCTTCTCAGTACTGCCCAATTAAGACTCACGATGACTAAAAATAAGTAGTTTCTAGTCAGCTGGGACTTGATCCTGTTGCTAGTGACTTTTGAAGAGCTAAAGAACCGATGCCTATAGTGACCTTCACACATCTTCTCTTTGCAGTTCAGCAAATATCACACATCCTTTGGGAGCATCTTTGGAATCCCTGAATGTCCCAATGACAGGAAATTTCTCTATAAATCTCATGGGATTTTCTTAACGTATTTCAGAATCTTTAAACTTCTTCTCAGAATGGAAAGGTAGATTTCTGTTCTTGTCTTTTTTTTTTTTTTAATATGAAAATAAAGTCTAAAAGCAGTTCCATATTGGCTGATGGCTTCTTCAGAACTTCCCAGAAAGTAAGGTTAAAAACCCAGAACATTGATATTTTGGGAGAAATCATGCTAATTCTTTACTGAGTCACCTCAATTTACCTAACTCTTATGCCTTTTCCTATTTGTTGCCAAGGAACGTTGACCCTTCTCTTCCACTCACCTGGTTAGGGCTGGAAACATAAATTCTCAATTCTAGATTGAATGCACCCATCAGTATGTAAAACAATCTTTGAAAATTAAGGATGAGGATAAGAACATAAAATTCTCCTCAGTATATGTGCCAGGCATATCAGAAAGCAGGATTTAAAAATCTAATCAATCTTTCTAAGGACTGAAACAATTAGAAGTGATAGAAATATGTAAAGGAATTTGCTTCCAGCAGCTGGTATGTTAAAAACATACATTCTAAATAGGTACTTACTTTATTATGTGTTCACTGAGTTTTTTTGTCTTGCCTGTTTTCTTGATATTTAGACTCAGGTGAGAAAAGTTTGATATATGCCCTCAACTAATGACATCTTTTTCTGTTAACATAGCATTTGTAACTGGATAACCTTTGGGAGAGCTTTTCCAGGGCGTAATTTCCATGAAAGTAGGGAGAAATGGAATTATTTCTTGCCTCAAGCTAAACTGAATTTATCTTACTAAAATCTCCGTTGTTTCTTAGTGTTGTCTCTAGGTGTTACAGTACTCTCTCCTACTTGTGAGGGCTCATTTTTACCTTGAGAATGTCAGATAAGTTACCCCAGAGAAGAATTAGGTCATATAGGTTTTAAACAATAATTTAGAGTCTAGTACCTAGGATAAAGGGCAGTAAAAACCCACAATATCATCTAGTCTGGGCAACACTGAGTGCAGTGTTGTGCCTTTTAGATACACTTAAGTGCACATTATGTACTGTTCATCCCTCTGAGAGCATCTTCCACAGCTCAAGACCCTGCAGTACCCAGGAGCATTTCCTGACACTCACTGTACCACTTCCCTTACTTAATATCATCCCATTACTCTTAGTTATGGCCCTTTGATTCACTTTTTTAAATCCTCCCATTTTGGCTGCATAAACCTGCCATACATTTACTGGCAGATTCATGTTGTGTTATCCAACGCACGAAAAGTGCAGCACACACTTTGCTGTGGACAGTTGTGAAAAGAGGTAGAGAATAAACCCTAATAGACTGTATTTGGGTACAGAGGGGTATAAAGAGCAGAGCATGGGGTGCAATTCCTCTAACCCCAACACATATGTCTGAAGACAGTTGATAAGCTGTATCCTAAAAGTGCCTACTTTCCTCTGCTGTATATAAAGAGGGTCTTCTCTTGATAGAGGTTGTATAAAAGTCCACACTGATACCTACATACCTTTAGATACCTAAAACTAGGCAAGATAGATTCCACTTCAAGTCTCTGTGGTGAACCTCCCCACAAAATGGCAGATGACTCAGGGGTGAAGTCCTCTGCAGCACTGAGAAATGCAGAGAAAAGGGAAAAAGTATCACCCATCCTCATTGTCACCACAGCATTGCCTGGATCATCACCCCCACCACTGCATAATTGTGTCTTCAACCTGCAAGGTGTTGAGTACTTTAATTCCAGCCTGAAAGTGTCCTCCCACAGGTTCTGAAGTATCCCCTGGGCTTTCAGTGTTTAAGAGACAATACGAATGGCTTGCCTGCTCTACCTTTGGGACACACTTCTGTATAAAGCCCCAGCTGACGGTCTGACAAGCACTGAGTAGGGCTTTCACATATAATGAGTCTATGTGTGGAGGTATGAGTTCAGGCATGTGTTAATCCTACAGTTTAATCTGATGTAATTATTAATAAAGGAAGTAGGAAAGTAAATCACTGGTGTTTCATATCCCAGAGTAGCGATTTAATGACACAGAACTGTTTTTTACTCTTGTTAGCCATATGGGGAAAATAAACTGGTTTTCCTGACAATGTTTGAGTCATACTTTTTCTCACTAGCTGAGGGTTTTTTGTGAATATTATCTATATCTTCAAGAGGAAGTATGTGTTATTGTGGATAGCCAGGACCAAATGTTTTAGTATTGCTGCAGTTTGCTCACCATCCCTCTCTGTCTTCAGCCTAGGTAAAGATTATAGCATTTGCTATGATAATGCGATTTTAAAAGTAACTTTTTGCTTGCCAGAGGTCAAAATGACAAAAGGCCATTCCATGGCAATTACTTTTCTCATGGTTTAAAAAGGAAAATCCAGGTCATGTTACTAAAAAATTTGCCCCCCCCTAATATTTCAATTTTGCACTTCCTGCCAATCATACTTTGCCAAAGTTGCCTCAGATATCACTAAGAACTGTGTGCTGTGCTGTTCATCTGACCTGTAGGTAAAAAGTAGTTCCCATCAGAGAAAAAAAAACAAAACAAAACAAAACAAAAAAAACCCCTGCTTTTCTGTTAAAATACATTTTCGCCAGTGGGAAAAAAAGCTAATACTGAAGTGAGCAGGTATTTTCAAGAACACATTTGAGGTATTTTGCAATCAAGAATGCATCATTTTTGAAAGAGAGAGTTATATCTGTCACCTTCCTGGCTGCGAAGCATCAGAGTAATCCTGACTTCAGGTGGATACTGTGACAGTGCCTCCACTCTTGATAAACCATTTCATTTCTGCTCAGCCTCGTAAAGAGTCTTCAGACTCTCATTGCACTGTGATGTGTCTTTAGCTGATAAATCAGAGGATCCTTTTCCTCTCTGCCCTCCCTTCACCACATTAATATTGATTACTTGGAAGTAGGGAGTCCCAAGGAGTGGAAGTGGATACGCCTCATTGCCTTGAACAATTCTTTTCCCTCTATTGGGACAGTACAAGGTAAATTAATAGTGTGTTTGCAGACACTAGATAATGTTAATGTACTTGCTATTGATAGAGTGAAATAACATGAGTAACTTCAGCTTTACTTAAAACAAAACATTAATTTTCCAGGGCCACTAGGATTTATGCAGCTGGACGGTGTAACCCACGCTGCCTTTCTTTATTTTTTTTTTTTAAATGTGCGACATTTGTGGTTTTAAACATGAGGAAGGATTTTATTGCCAAATGAAAGACAAAAAGGGATTTTAATTCATTGCTTATGCTCTCAGGCTCTGGTCTGCCTTTAAACTAAGTCCCTGCTCAATTTGGTGGGTAACAAGATGCCTTTTCTACGAGGAAATAATGCATAGCAGCTTTATCCCCTGTGATCCTCTGGCTAAGTAAAAATGCATAAGAAATCTGTAACTGCAGAAGCTGTGGTTTTGTATCTCTTTTGAAAAAAAAGTTTCCACACAAAAAAATAAAAGTACTGGCAATGAGGTAAACTCCACTTACACATCCATCCAATGGAATGCTTTGGGAAATTATTACAGCCACATGGGATTAAGTGGCTGGTATTTTACAACAGATTGAATCTCTGCTTGCTGGAAGAACTGGTGATATTTGAGCCACAAGGCTTTCTTGACCTTAAGACAGATTTAAAGCACCTGCAATCCACTGTTTCCTTCCACAGTTCCTCCTGCCTTTGGTGCATGAGGAGCATTCCCATGCCATGATGGGAAACATGGAGGAAATTGCCAGGACAGAGTGTGGGTGAATGCAATGAGATGGTGGTGATGGTTGCACTTCCACAATGCGGTTGAGCAGGGATCATGACACAGCAGCATGGGCTGGGGGGCAGCCAAAGTATTGCTATGTAGGGTCGAAGAGCTGCCATGTTACCATTTCCCTTCTGGCCCCACCAACTTGCTGCACGACCTTGTGCAACTTGTCTGGACTTAAAGTTGGAGTTCACCCATCCGTAATTCCAATGCGGTAATAAATTCTGGGTAGAACTTGAGCTACAGCAAATTTGGCCCTGCTTTTCTCTTTGCACTCTGATCCTAATTTCTACAAACGTGTTTCTAGCTCATAAATATTCATGGAATAGCTCATGTAAACAAATTTTGTCTACGTGTTATTCATGCACTGTTTGCTTTGATTGTGCAAGATTCTCTATGTGTTACTTATGGTGGGTGAACGGTCATAAAAGTCGCATACTATTACTTCTGGTACCTGACTAGGTGACTGGATTTTCTAGACAAGAATATAACACATGACAAACTGGATAATGAATAGCAAGTAGCAAATAACAAACTCTACAGAATTAATATTTGGAGGAATAATTATTTGTGCTGAAAATCATGAAACTTTTAGGATTCACCAGCATTTTTTCTCCCAGACAAACTGGTATTCATTTGAAAGCTCATGAATGATAGATAGTCTCATCTCACAAATAATGACTGTTCAAACCTCAATTAAACAAGCTTTACAAAACCCCTGGGAGATAGGCAGTAATAATAGTTTTCTATTACCAAAATTGATACGTGAATATTTTCCCAAAGAAGTCTGGCATTTGAGGGGTATTTCAATACCTTTGGAAGAAAAGCACTGCTGCAAATGAGTGAAAAATACCATTATATTTGTCAGATCCCAGCATCCAAGAAAATTAGATGAAGAACACTCAAGATACCAGCTCTGGTGGACTGATTAAGGAAAACAACATCATTTACTTGTGGCAGGTCAGCCCAGAGCCTCTTCCAGACTCAGTGAATCCTACAGTTACTTGACAGCTTGCCAGCCCACGGAGCGAATGCCAAAAAATTCCTTCTCACCATGTGTGCGCAAAGTCATCGTTAAATAATGAACTATTGGCACAAAGCGCACATAGCCTGCACCTATCCATCTTGTCAGGAGAGAACAAAACCCAGTTTCTGTTGTAGTAGTTACAGATTTATAAGTAGATCTCAAAGAATTAATTATTTGCTATTTGTAGTAAGGTAGCACCAGTCTCCAAGGTTATGCAGAGGGTCAAGGCTCCTTTCTGTCTCTTTGATGGTTCGGTTCATAGCAGCCTAACTCTGATAGCTCAGGTCCTGACCGCGGTCACATTTTTTCTGATTCTGAATGTACCTCAGATGTCTACGGTAACGTTGCATTACCCAGAGTATGCACATCATCACAGAATCACAGAATTGTCAGGGTTGGAAGGCATCTCTAGAGATCATCTAGTCCAACTCCCCTAATAAAGCAGGGTTGTGCAGAGCACATCTCTCAGGACTGCATCTGGGAGGATCTTGAAGGTCTTCAGAGAACGGCACTCCACACCCTCCCTGGGCAGCCTCTTCCAGGGCTCTGACACACCCACCAGAAAGAAATCTTTCTTCATATTCAAATGTAACTTCCTATGTTCCAGATTGTGCCCATTGCCCCTCGTCAGGTCACTGGGAACCACTGAAAAGGTCCTTCTAAGGTGCAGAACACAATGTTCATCTGAGAGGACTTGTGATCAAAGCACATTTATAGGAGCTCAGTTTTCATCATGCTTCACTACTGTAGAGTTTGAAGTGATGAAGTAGTAAACCAAAGCGTCTCGCAGTCCTTCCAGTAGTCCTTAAATTGGAACACCTTAGCTTCCAACTTGTATAATTTTTCCGTGAAAGGTAATAGGCAACATCATTACCCCCAGTGTCACCAGTTGTGTGCAAAGGTCTTATAAACCATCTACAATGCTCCAACCTGGTTTTGGACATTTTGTACTGAAACTAAGAAAAAAGCTTTCTTATTTAAGACAACAAAAAACTAAGCGTCTGAAGCCCCTCATCTTCCAAGTGGAAGCTTGAGCACATAAAGGCAGGTATGAGCTGCATTTTTGTTTGGGGATTCAGAGGGGAGAGAAAATACAAACACTTGGTTGACTGAAGGTGATGGCAAGTATCAGGACTGAAACTGGCCTCCTTCCTGCCAGTGTTAATCAGAAATAAACCAGTGTTTATCCTGATATGGACAGGATTTGGGTTAGGCATGTTTTCTCTGCAGCTTTTGATCTTTTTCATCCTGCTAATCAAAGATCTGTTCTCTGCACTGCTGTATTAACAGTCTTGCCCCCCCAAAAAACCCGAGGAACAGTTTCTGCAGTCTAATATTTGCCCAAAAGACAAGGATATAACCTTTGGATTAGCAAGATAACTAGATCAAGAAAATCCTGCTGGCCTCACAGAGCTAACAGCAGCTCACTTTCTGATGCACTGTCAACTCTCATGAGCTGATTCTCCCTTTTCTCTCTTCCCCCAGTAGGTGAGCACACTTAACAGCCTTCAAAGCAGACAGGCTTCTTCCTTTCTTTCTTTTTGTAGGTAATGTTCCCCATTCTCAAAGTCGGAAAAAAGATGGGGTAAGTTCCTATTAAGCCAACACAGGCCTTCTTAAAATCTCAAGGCATCAGTGCTCCTACCCTCTTGAACCTTTTATACTCTTAACAGCTTGTGTTTTTCAGTCTTTTTTTACAGATTGAGTTTTTGAAAAGTTTTTTTTTTTTTTTTTTTTTTTTTTTTTTTTCCTTCTGCCTGGAGACATTTTTCTTCCCAGAATGTTTAAATTCCCTTGCACTGCAGGGTAATGGAGCTGATGCTTGTTTGCAACTTTATCAGTATATTGTCACACTTCTTCCTGTGTTCAGCATGTACTAGGAAAAAAATAAAAAAAAAAAAATAAAGCTTAGAAATGAAAATCTGTGACATGGTACCTAGGAAGAGAATGCCTTATGCTTCCAGGGCTGCACTGGAAGTTAGACCCAAAAGAGGTCTCATCCTTTTTCTGGCATTGATTTCTGCTCTGACCTTTGGCCAGTTGTTAAATCCCTGATTTTCAAAGGTGTTGAATGACTGCCACTAGGCAAAATCCCTTTTTTTTTTTTTCCTTTTTTTTTTTTTTAATTTATAACTGAGGTCAGTTAGAGCTTTGCAGCTGGAAAACAGCATTTCAACTCACTTCACTTGCAGCTGTGGGTGTTCCAAAAATCATGCGGCTGAGGAGGACAGACGCAGTTAAGGGAAAGGTTAAGTTAAAACTGAGTTGGAAGCAGCTTTAGCTGCCTTTAGACACCTCAAGATATGATTCTGCCCCAAACGTTGTCAGACAGATTAGTGACTGATCCGATAAAGTAATGAATTACTTGTCAGTAAAAGCTGTGGTGTGTAGTGAATGATTGATTATAAATGAAACACAAGAGCTTAGTACTTGACATAGGTCTTGTTAACAGGAGAGATTAAGAAATATCATATGATGTCACATCAAAAAATAAGGCCATAGTAAGTGGCATGTACTACTGTGTCTTTTGTGGGAAGTCATCCAGAGCCTGTCAGTGTGAATATGGTAGCACCTATTAGGGAATGGATTCTGTTTTGAAGTTTGAAATCCAAAAAAACAATGTATCCGGAGTATTCCACGGGCAAGAAGAGGTCACTGGAATCTAGTTAGAAATAATAGTCGCTTGAAAGCTGAATTTCACATTTTTCTGCAGCCAAATACTGTTATCTACATCTTCATACTCCCTCAAGACAAAATAATATACGCCAAAGCAGGCTCAAATCTTGTAAATTACTGTCTTGCATGTACTGCCAGAATAATGCTCAGTTCAGCCAGATATCTGAATATATATGTTTTTTCTATAAGCTTCTCTGTCATTAAAATGACTGTATGCACTGAAAGCTAAGAAGAGAAAGAGCATTTCTGGATGAAGGCTGAATGGAGCTGAGCTACAAGAGATGAGAGGGAACTTAGTAATTGACTTAAATACAATGAAAAATGCTGGAGAATGAGCGTAACAAAAGGACATGCTCCTGCCAAAACAGTAGCTGGGCTGTTTGCAATAAAGGAACTAAAATATGTACTTCCGGCTACGCGCCAAAGGAGAGGAACTTTACAGTATCAGGAAGCAAATCTCAGTCAGCATAAATTGCCGTAGCTCCCATGACTTCAGAGCTGCTAAAATGATTATGGCTAGTAAAGCATTAGAGCCTACCTGCTTGCCTATTTTTTCCATCTTGGAGAAATCAGACAGAGCCTTCACAAACTAAAGAAATGAGAATGCTTCCCACATCCACATTTAAATGTATCTTCTTTGCCTACCCCTAGATATAAATAGAACCGGTTGACATTTTTCATTCACATTGTTTGTCAATAAAAAAAAATGGCCTTTCTGTTTGGTTTTTTGTTTTCAGAATATTCTAGTCCTGTTGCTGTTCTGATTTGTTCAGGCTTTATTTCACCATTGTCTCTCAAATAAAAATAAAAGCAACCTCTCCTCAACACACACTTTTTTTTGTTTAATCTCTGCAAAGTGAAAACTTTTAGTTTTCCACAAACATTTCATTTTTCTCATCATCGCAAGATGATGCAGGGCATTTTCTTACGCTTCCTTAATCAGATCATAAACATAATTCTGAAAGGGACTGAACATTTATATGGCTAACTAGGCCTAGGCTAATTTAATCATTAGCAATTGATGAATTAAAGTGGCAATTTCTAGTGGGGATGCTAACTCATATCAGATATCAGGAGACAAAAAACGACTGCGTGATTGGTTTCTGGCTGAGGTGAAATTTTCTTCCTTGACGCCTGGAGGGCTGGCAGTTCCAGATATAAACCAGCAGAGAAGAGGGAGGATAGGTCTGACCCTGAATAGTATTTTGGATCAATTCTTTGCAAGACT
Source organism: Thinocorus orbignyianus (assembly GCA_013400375.1). Lineage (NCBI taxonomy): Eukaryota > Metazoa > Chordata > Aves > Ciconiiformes > Thinocoridae > Thinocorus > Thinocorus orbignyianus. The sequence continues at coordinate 981,595 of VXBW01003700.1, forward strand.
TTTATTTTTTAAAAAGTTAAACTGCCTTATCTTCTGACCAACTCTAATTACAAATCTCAGTTGTGTTCAGAGCAGAATCTGTTCTGTAAACAGTTCTCTTCTAAAAAAAGCTTTAGCAGTTCTGACCCCCCTCCTTGAAAGCTTGAGTTTCCTCATTTAGTATATTGTTTGTCTTCTTCATCTTTGAGTTATTCTTCACAATTTCATCACCAGAAGAATCTTTATGTTTTCTTCCTTGCTGTTTCTCTAAGTCTGTGCCTCTCTGTATATGTCTCTGTAATTGTTTCGTGGCACTTATGGGAAATTTGGCAGTGAGTTACCTGGGACAGGGTCCCCAGGTGAAACACTTTTCCTGTGTGAAATTGCATGCAGTGATACAGGAGTCTCTCCACACACCACTAGCAGATGCTGGGGACAGTGCATTCTCCATTACCACATCCTTCCTCATCACCTCCCAAACAAACCCATCCCCAGTCTCTAAAGTTCCCAGAACAACGTGGTTCTTAGTACCAGGAAAAACTCCCTCCTCTTGGAGTTCTGTAGAATTTATAGGTTCAGCCTAGCTCTTTCTCAGGCTTTTCTTTTTTATGAATAGTACATTGTTTGGGATGAGTTTTATTTCAACATACCTAGATCAAAGTTTGTGTTTTCCACAAAATCATTTCATGGTTTCCCTTCCCCTCAAGCTCCTTGTGTGGTTCCCCTGTCCTCCCTGGCATCCATGACTCCTCACTGTTTAATATCTCCTGCAGATTTTATTGGGTTGCCTTTACTTCCGGTTTCTGAACCAAATACAGTGGGAAGCAATACCATTTGGTCCATTGCTGTAACGAATAGTTTACCGAAATTCACAACTTTAATCTTTGTCCTTCTTTAGCAATTCTTAGCAAGAATTCAGAGATGCATTTGACAGCCTCAGAGGAACCCCTCTGCTTGAGTTTTTCAGAAAATATTTCACCATCTTAATGAAATACGGCATTCACAGCTTGCTCTTTAGTCTTATTGAGAGGAAACGGCTGACAACGGATACACATAAGAAGACAGCCTGTGGCGGGAGACATCTATTTTTTTTCACACTGCAAGGAGTTATGGGGCATGAAAGCTAAATTAAAACCAGTATCCAAAAGGAATATGGAAGCAGAGTTCATTCAGGTACAACGATGACGTGTACGAGTGTGACAGCAGGAGGCCTGGAGGCAGGAACACCTCCACGGAGCCTGGGCTATGAGTGACGGCATGTCAGGGACATCAGCGAGGACGCCTCACTGGGAGGGGAAACCAACTGACTAGCACCAAGTCATCCTATCTGCCAAAGTGCTGACTTCAAGAGCAAAAATAAACTTTCACTGTACTCGGCTGATAGAAACTCACGTAACCATAGAACGGTTAGAGTTGGAAGGGACCTTAAAGATCATGGAGTTCCAACCCCCCTGCCATGGGCAGGGACAACTCCCACTAGAGCAGGTTGCTAAAAGCCCCATCCAGCCTGGCCTTAAACACCTCCAGCGATGAGGCATCCACAACTTCTCTGGGCAACCTGTCCAGAAACCATCACATGTTTCTTTGTAGATACTAATGGATAGAAGTGCCCCAGGCCACAGCAGGGGGATATTTCCTGCAGGAGCTGGGGCTGTGGAGAGCCCAGGTGGGAGCGGGGTGTCCCTGAAGGACTGCAGCCCAGGGCACGGCCCGCGCTGGAGCAGGGAGAGGGGTGAGGAGGGAGGAGAGGCCCAGAGGGGCTGCCATGGATGGACGCCAACTCTCATCCCAGCCTTGCGCTACTTGGCAATGAGGTATTGGGAAGGGAATCAGTCTAATCATGATGAGAAAATGGAGGGAAGAACAAATGAGTCCAAGGCCATGGCTTGCCTCATTCATCCAAGTGTGCTTAGTTCTTCCAAACCCTCTGTCAGACTATCAGTGCCAATCTGTTCTGAGTAATCTGCCTTCACTTTCACAATCCACTGTCTATTGCTGTTGCCAATGAAAAATGGGAGAAAAAATAAAAGTATTGCTGAAATTGATGTAAGTTTGTTGGGCATAATATAAGAAATGTCTCTAAAAACAATTCAGAGAACAGCGTATCTTTGCTTAATTCTGTTTATTCCACATCTGAAAGGACAATGTTTGCACTTTGCCTGCACAGTGTTGAATAGTTATATCAGAATGTGTACCAAGTCACGTCCTGGAGGTCACCATGGTCTCCTCAGAGATACTTCAAATACTTCAGATATAATTTGAAATCATAAAATCCCTATTTCAGCCACTTGGAGACTTGTATTGATGGGTTGGAGGACCCTGGTGCTTTCCCATGTCACTTAGTAACACTGTCAGAAGGAGGCATCCCAGAGCTGGTACCCAGCAGTCACAAGCCTTTACACATCTGTACAAGCAGGTGTGGGGTTAAATCCCATTTTACATATTATGCAAGGCAAGTGATAGACCAAGACATATTTGTTTCCTAACTCCATAATTAGGCTCCCAAATGAGTGACTGCTGATTGCTTAGCACTTTTTAAAGCCTTAAGGCTGCAATTTTTGCAAAACTAATGAAAGTGGTTTCAGGGGAACTTTACAGCTTGCACAGAATCTGAAACATTGTAGTCTTCAGGATTTTTTTTTGCCCTCTAACCATAAACAAAGATGTGGATCCACACAAAGATAAAATGTAAAAACAATTCAGAGAAGCTACAGAATCCTTAAATTTGAAGCCAGCAGATAGGGCTCGAAAAACATGTAAACTTGAGTTTTAACTTCTAGGTGTCCAGGATATGACTTTCATCCGTGATTTTCTTATTTTGATTTATTTAATCAGAAGATTTTCATGTACGTTAATCTGGAGAGGCTTAAGTGGGTATCTTTCTGTCACAGAACATATATAGCAGAGTAGGAGACCGAAGTGTTTCAGTGTTGTGTTTAGTGACTCACATTTCCTTAGAAGAATTGCAAACTTACCATTTTGAGCAAGAAGGAGCAAATATTCCTGATATTTAGACTTGTGAACTGTAGTGAACTGCAGAGGCCATGTGTGGCAGATTTTTCTTTCTTTTGCCATGTCAAAAATAAAAACTCTGGCATGTTTTGTTCTGGCATTTACTTATTTATTGTTTGACAACTCCAGAATTTAAGACCAATATTAACGCAGGAACTGCCAGACTGAATCAGTCCAGCAATCTCTCTAATTCATTTCGGTCTCCAGGGAAGACCAGTGCTAGAATAAGAAGGTACAAAAAGCCCTAGAGCAGGCAGATATAGAATACATTTCCTTCTTTTTTAATATGTTTTATAATAAGAAGGATATCAGTGATACCTAGCCAAGGGTTTGTCTATTCAGTGGAGTTATTCCTTGCCTTATTTTTGTCACCAGCATTCCTGGAAATTAAGAGAAGGAATGCATATGAGAATGTCCAGTGCAAGTGCCTCTGATCTCTGGAAATAATTGGATGTGGATCCAAACCTGGCAGCCCTATCATGTACTGAAGTCTCATAGAATCATCCTATCCATCAGCAAGACAGGGAAAGAGAAGCATGGAAGAAAATGTCACATTACCAGGAAGCAGCTGGCTTGATTCCACAAGGCTCATTTTATTTAGTGGGACCAGTTTCTCTTTTACAAATTCCAAATCCATGCCAAAATTTGATGGCACAGACATGCACCGAATTTCACACTTAGATACACACTGCACCAGGGTGACATTTCAGAAATGATATGCAAGGGAGTTACACACACACGACTATAAATAATTGTGGTCCAGTTCCCCAGAGATGGCACTAAACTCTTACTACATCCTCTGCAAACACTGCCACAAGGCACTGCAGATTGCCTCAACAGTGTACACACACATAAACCACCTTGCTTTAGTAGAAAGGCTGAAACATTTATTAGAGGAAAAGATTATAATGACACAGTTTAAACACTGTTAACTAAACAGGAGTTGATGGGGAAAAAATCAGCCTAGTAAGAGGCAAGTTCTTCCTTCATCATACTGACAGCGGTGCTTCTACCATTACAGAAAATTCCATCTTGTGTTTCCACAGTTTTTTTCCTCTTAGGCTCTTAAAGAAACTCAAACCCATAGTAATTCAACAATCTCAGAGCATCTTTCTCAAAACTTCTTGGTTTTGTCTCCCTGACTTCATATTATGTAGATCAAAGGATCCAAATACTTAGAGGTCCTTCAGTGGGGACCTCCACAGCTGTTCTACCAATCTCAAAGAACCGTTTCAGAATGAGAACTGCCCCATTGCTGCAGATAGAGAAAAAAATACCTCCAAAAGAAATCTACAAATGTCATTTTTCAGCTGTGGTACTTACGTCTCTTTTGTCCTCAGAATTTAACTCAGCATCTCTTAACAAATGAAGACAGCCTTAACAGAATTTTGTCTGCCACACACCCTTCTGAACACCATGAGTTGCCCTCAAGGCAGCTTCCTGGTAAGGGGAGACATTTACGCAGTGGTTGCCTCAATTAAAACACTTCTCCTTTTGGACAAGACCATGAAGGCTGAGTAGTATATATCCTCAAGGAAATTTCCCAAGATCAGTCTATAGACTTAAGGTTTGGTTGGTTTTGTGGTGCTTTTTTCCCTCCCTTTCCACAAATTGTTTGGGGACAGATCAGTCTCAGGCAATGTTGATGTGTCTGAAGACACTTCACAAGCAGAACTCACATCACTTGCTCCAAATCATTCACTCAGCTATACTGCTGACAACTTGGAGTTCATCCAAAGGTTCTATGCTCCACGTTGTGTTTGGGAGCACACATTCTCTAAAGAAATGTTTTTGCATGTTAATGACTCATTTGCCTTCACTAACCAGCTACACGTGTCTGTGGAAATCACAGCAAGTTTAAGATTCCGTTGCCTAACAGCTTTAATGCAACAACATACATCATATTTTCAGATGCGGCAATCTGTCTTATCCTAATTCTGAGATCGCTAAGTACATCCATTCTAAGTGTATAAATCACAGTGCAGGTGCAGTCATCTGTCAAGCTAAGGTAGGTCTGGGGCTGCATAAACTTCTCCTTCTACCAACTCCCAGGCAGAACCGAGAGAAATCTACCATTCTTTTAATTCATAACATTTTTTTTTTTATTTTGAGAAGGTAGTCTTTCAAAAGTTCTGGGTGAACAAAAAAAAAAGTGTTGCTTTGTGTTTTGGGTTGTTTTTTTTTTTGTTTTCTTTTCATAAAGGAAAAAGCCTATCCTGCAAGGCCTAGGTGCAACAAAATAATAGGAATTCTCAGTTTTAAAGGAATGGTGTCTATATTTAAAGGAATGAGGTCTAATAGAATGGGGAAACAATTTACTGAAATTAAGCTGATCAGCATCTCTGGGAACACTCCCCAGAGGAAAGGGAAAGGCAGCCATGCTGGGAAAAACTCTGGGAAGATGAAGACCCTCTTCAACCAGTCTCAACAGGTGCCCAGTCCTTGAGCACAGCATCCAGCCATTGCACGGGGGAAACTCATCTCAGGCTACTCTGTGTTCATTGTATGCTTCTGGATAAGGCAGTTTTGCTAATGTTTTAAAGCTGATATCCATTCCCTGCATGATTTTCTTGGGAAATGGTTTAATACGAGACATTTCAGAGGAACCCAGAATTTATTTCTCTTTTGGCAAATATTTTTCCCCTGCAAAATAGGCTTTGAGTAGTGCTGAAACTAAACTCAAATGCAAACCCACCTTCTGACACATATAGACCAATGATTTGAACCCATTTCTCCATCTCTGGTCAGCTTTAGACTAATCAGACAAAAAAATCTCTCTTTGCTCCTCTCAGTGGTGCAATTTCATTTCTCATGCTTTCCAGAGAGGGTGCCCCATCCTATGCTGTAGATCTTAACAACGGACATTCACCAGCAAAGCACTGTGAATAAGGCTCAGCTCACCTAAATTTAATCATCTACTTGAGTCTTCTATGCATCTGTATCAGAAAATTCAACCTATAGGAGAAGTCTAAACAGAAATAAAGGGTTTTGTCTGTCTCTGTGGGCAGAAAATAGCTCCACAGATGGCTCATTTAGGTGAAATATGCACTGTAAAATACAGGAAACAAAATCTCTAGCCTTATTTCCAAATACAATAATTAATATAAAGAACAGATTTAAATGCTCAACTTCTTTCAGTTATAACAAGGAATTACTTTCCCTTTGGACTGCTGATTGCCCTTGCCGATTTCTGTGGTGGAAGTGCTCTGGCAGCGTCCTGGTTTGTGGACATATGAATATGTGAACATACTTTTCTGACACCTGGTAGCATTCTCCTTCCCCTAGGCAGTCCATCCTATGGGTGAAAAAAAGCTCATACTCTTCCTGACTTTACAGTTGGAATATTTAATAAACAAAAGCAGTTCTTAAAATCTATATATATTGATCACATCTATACAGCCTAGAGCAGCGCATTTACAGCTATATAATAAAATGTCTTTCAAGCTTCTGGCTTATTCCCTGAAAGAGAATGAAATGTATAATTAGGGTTAATGTTTCATATAACTTTTCTGGAATATTTTTATGTGCACTATAATAGGTTACTTTCCAAAAAGGAGAAAAGAAAGATGAGGCAGCAATGAAAATGGAGATTCATATGTCCTAGAAGTCTTTTTCTAGGTCACTATGGGAGGACAGGACATTACAAAGGCAAAAGAAACATTTGCAGATTTCTTCAGGAATTCCCAGATGCGTCCTCCTGGCACAGAATACCTCATTATATTCTCACAGCATTATGTGCATCAAGGAGGGTATCGCGGCAATTCATGCCATTGCTGGGAACTACTGAACAGTTCTTCATATCATATTGTTTGTTCTCCCAGACAACAGCCCCCGTCTTATTCTCTGCTAATGTCCTGAAGAATCTGCTAAACACCTGCTACAGCATATGATTAAATTGTACTGTGTTGGCATTAAATCTGCAGTGCCAGGAGGGGCATTGCAGATGTTTCTTTTAAACTAATCAGAGAGGAGAAATATGGCACACAAAATATAACCAATATCTCTACTGTACTCTTTCAAGCCCTGACATAGGCACCTCCTGAAGAATTTTGAGTGTGCTGCTTGCAGTAACACCTAGGGGCCACATCCGGAATTTACCCGAGGGTAATAGTTTTCCTTACTCTGGAGCATTATTAGTGATTTTTTCAGCCTCTTTCATATTCAAGATTGAATTTTTCTTTTTCTAATGATTTTATTCTGTGTTCAAAGTCAAGTTGTTCCTTAATGACAATGACCTGATAAACCTTACTGGTAAATTTATACCTGAAATAAATATATAGCCTTAGTAACATTTTGTTCCATCAAGAGTCCTCTAATGGTATGGTGCCCGGGACATGGTTAACTCTGTGGGCAACTACGTTGACTCTCTTTATCACAGGTTTAAAAAGGGAATATGTGGGAAACAGAAAAAGTTTGACTATTATTATACAGGTGGACTGATAATTCCTCATTTGGTTTTAGCAGAAACATCTATTATTTTATGCAGTTTAATTTGATACCAACTGCAAACTCCAAGTGCTAATGTTACAGATTTTGTAAGCCCTCAGGCCAGTGCTGTGCAAGTTTTCAGCTTTACCCTTTTGGGATGAAACCTGGGCTGTACTGAGGTCAAAGAGAGCTGGGACTCCCTCTGAGTTTGTCAGAACCGCGGTCTCATTCCTACAGCACAGTGCAGAAGCAGAGCTGTTAAAGTTACCTAAACTCTGATGTTAGCTTTCCTTTGTTGACCGCCATGAAGAAAATCATCTCACTCAAGCACAGCTTTCCCTCCCAGGTGCATAGAACAAACCAGAGATGAGGTAGATGACAAATCATTTTGCTGTGCGTATTCAAGCTGAATCATTTGAGTCCTTTACATAGTACCTTTGATGAGTTCTTAAGAAGGAGAACCTGTTCCGCCTCAGTGCGCTGCCAAGACGAGCCATGTCCTGCTAGCAATGTAAGTGGATTAAACATCAGGACACCACAATTTTAGCAGGATTCTCAAATATGATTACTGAAACATGGGCTTTTCAAATTTAGGTGTTCAAATGCAGGTGTCAGAGTTATTTCAGAAGCGATGAGAGCCCTTAAGAGGTGTGAAGTGGGATGTTTTTAACTAAATGTGAGTATTTATAGAGTTAGACTTTTACCTCCAAACAAGTCACTCTGGGATGTCTTTGCAGTCAGCAGAGAGCTAGTCAGTGGAGTTAATGTAGTTTGTGGCATGATTCATCTCACCCTAAAGGAGAGAGCTGCATTTGGTGAGATGACTCATACGCTAATCTCCATGGACTATATTGATCAGGTCACCATTGACTATAATAAAAGTTTAGGCAAGTGGTAGACACCTAATGTTAGATCGGATGAATCATCTAACTAGCAGGTTCCCAGCCTAACCTTCCCAGGGCCATTAACCGAGACCCTCCTAATGCTCCACTAGGAACATCGAGGGCTCTGAGTTCATGAGAAGAAATGAAGGCATGTCCACATTGATCCACCAGAAGCAAGAGGTAAAAGAGATAATGGGGTTATGTCTTTGACTTGGTGGAGGAAGCGTGGAGGATTGTGCAGGCACTCAGCTGAGCTTTCTGTGGATTTTACAGCTGAATACTAAGCAGCCTGATGGCAGATCTCCACAGTAATGACAGGGAAGATCCTGTACTCTGGAACTAGCAAATGAACTAGCAAATCATCACAGAAGTGAGTGACTTAGCCTTCACCTGCTGCAGGAAGCACCAAGTTTGTTTTGTAGACAGTCCTTTAGAGAGACTCCATGGTCAGGAGGTACAATGGCAAGAGATTAATACAATTATTAAAATTAACATCACAGCACCCTCTCTGCTGTGAACACACATCAGAATGATGCACTAAAGTGTTCTAGGTATTGTTGAAATGTTTTTATTACATTTAACCTTCTTAGAAGCAGATTTTTACCATAGCAGACATTGCATAATAGCACTGTGAATACCAAATATCAAAAGGAAACTTTGTAGCAAAATGAAAAATTTTAATATTTGATTCTGCAAATGTCAAAAGGTCAGAATTTTTCTCCTGAGTTTTCTTCTAAAACAGAATTTGTGAAAAAGAATCTGAAAAACCTGATCTGCAAAGCATTTCAAATCACCATGTGCTTTGACAAAAGTTTTCATCAAGCTTTTTCTGATCTCCTCTGGTATTTGCATACTTGTATATGTCTCTTCTTAATATGTAATCTTGTTAAATTATTATAAGATAAAATGAGTGTTATTGTTAAGGACAACTTCCAGATCTCCCTCAGGTAGGCTGGCAGCTTGCAAAGCTAGCTTTGTTCTGGCCTATTTACGTAGTGTTTTCACTTTGATTTATTACATTAAGATCTGTGGCATTTAAGCAGGACCGGTTCCAAGTCAGTCTGTGGGCCCAGACTTACTGCACTTAGAGGGAGCAGGTGGAGAAAGGAAACAGTGAAATCTGTCACCAGCTAAGTTAATTCAAGCGGGAGATCTGCGGTTTCTGATTACTTCACACATAAAGGAAATCCAGTCTCTGAGATTAATGGTTACAAATACTTCTATGGATATCAGACATCTAAGAAAAGACCTCACTAGGAGACAGAAGTGCTGGGACAACAGATAAGCCCTGCGAAGGATGAAATACATAATGCTGAAGAGGAGATGAAAGGAACAGAGAGGCTTTCAGCTCAACTGGATGTTTTTCAGATTAGAAACAGTACTTCAGGATTTGTGAATAACTGAAAACAAGAAAAAAATCAGATTTGTTTGCACTGGAAACATAAATTTAGTACTGCCCAGTGAAAACACCCTCTGAAGTATAAGGGATTCTAAAGGATCCCATCGATGCCTGGACTGGTTCCTACTTCTTTTTACTTGCTACATATCTGCATAGTGCACTCATACCATCAAAGGTGGGAGACAAATACTAAAGTCTGAGCCATTGCACCAGGACAGGAGGAACATCATTTCCTTGCAGCCAGTGCAACCCAATGAGAATGACATGTCTGAGGTTCCGTTACGCTGATGGTTTTCCCGCATTGCAATCGCTGGCACAGCTGCCCCGGTACAAACCACTAGAGCAGACAGGCTTGACTCCTGCTTGTACAAAGTCTACAGCTGTTCGCATTGCAGAGAGCAGCAGAGGTTACCCCATCTCAGCTACGGTGGCTCAGGCCATTTCCTCTTTACTAACGTTTTGGCCTGGTGCAGTTTAATGAGTTGGTGGTGGCCAGTTACTAGTACCAGGCTAAAGCTCTGGCATGACCAGAACTTTCCTTTTGAAATAATGAAAGAGAAAAGTAATTTAGAAATAGAGAAAATCAAGCTGCATTGGTGAAAGAATAGCCACTAGGTCAGCAGTATGTTCTCACCAACCACAAGTTTGCACTTCATTTGTGCCATTTGCACTTCAGTCAAAACTCCTGATTGCAGAATCAGGATTAAACTCATCACTTAACTCCTTCTGATCTTAGATCCCTCTATTTTGCCTCTGATACTTGTTGGGTATCAGCAGCCAGGCTTGGAACTGAATATTCAGATGATATTTTGCTTTGAGTAAATGTCTGGGAATCAGGATACACAAACGAGTTTTATACTAACAAATCAAATTGTGCTTAGGACCATTCTCTGGCACTGAGGCAACTGGGCATTGAAAGGGCTACTCCAAAGTTTCCAAACCACCTCAGTCTTTCACCCTTCAGGAGAGCATAACTGCATGGAAACCGCATATTGGGAATGCTTGCTTGCCTGTGCTAATTACTGAGCTGTGATGAGGAACGGTTTGGGACAGAGCTGGTTGACTAAAAGGATACCAGGAACAATTCCAGCAATTTAACAAGGTAGGCAATTGAATTTCAGTGCCAAGGGACATCTCCTGGCTCCATTTAATTTGCTAGTAGTTTCAGATTCTCAATTCTTGATGCACACAGACTTGTGTGACACATTATGCTTTGGTTGATGGGAGCTGGATGCTATGTCTACTATAGGAAGCCATGCAGTGCTCAGCCTTCGCTGAAGACTGAGCTCCCAATCCTGTAGACCACTTCTTCAGTGGTGAAGGGCTTACTCTTCTTCCTCCTCTAGTCTAGTCCTGAGTGCTGAAAGCTCAATAATGGTAGGAAGGCCTCTTCCACATGGTAGGAGATGAGGGTATCTTCCAGAGACTGTCTTCTGCTTTGGTCTCACCTGAAATGGATCTGATTTGCACACCTATGGATGGTTCCAGGATTCAAAACATAGGGCAGTAAATAGGTATGATTGGAATTATTGCTTCAAAACTGCATTTTAGATCTTAATTAAAGGGCTAATGCAGAGACACATGAACACATGCAGGTCCAACTAAAAGTGGTCACTCCCTGAACTTTTGTGACTAATTTCAAGAGTTCTTCTTTCAAGTTACAATCAAGCTCTTTGTTTTACTTAGCTCTTGATGTATTCCAGTATGATCAAACTCTTGGGGTTTTGGTGCATTTTTTTCTTTCCTTGTAAACCACTGTAAATGGCAAGACATGTATAAGCCTGACTGATCATGCTACAAAACACAAAATCTGTCTTCCTGTAGAATACTGCATTGTTGAATTCACCTTTGCTATGCTTGTTTATTGATACTTAACTATTAATCTAAGCTGTTGGTTTTTTCTCTTGACATTGTAAAAATAGCTATTTTGAGAAGCATTTTTCAACTCTTTCAGGAGGTTTGCTGATAAGACAGAGATGGTAGGGCTCACTTAACCCATGGGGCAGTAATCCTTTGTTTTGATACCATATACAAACAAAACCAAAAGCTTCACTAAGTAATTAACAAGGCAAATTAACTTTCTCATGGAAGTAAATCCCATAAACAATGGACTGAGAGAGGTCTGTCAGGGTTGGAGGATGTCTCATTGCTGATAAGGAAAAAGTGTGTAACTGCTGTTTGACTTTCCAATTGCAAGTTCATAGTGAACCAGCAGGGCCTACAGCCCCCTTACTGACACTTTTTCCAAAAATCTACATTCAGTTTTGTTGTACAGCTCATTCCATGACAGTGTCTCAGGAGTGGATGGGCTGGACCTGCTGTCTTCCACAATATAAGACACTGAATGCCCAGCAACTGTCATAGCTAAGAGTTTGCAGCCCTGGTGGAAAGAAGCAGCTGCCAAAGAGGTATGCTGCAAAGAGGTTGCTTTCATGTGATCATAAAAACCTCTATTAAATTATTACTATAAAAAATGCAATAAGTGCAAGAATGGTATGCATACTTCAGTCTTTGAGACTCAGGTTGTAAGTCCCATCTTACAACCAGCTATCCTCTAAACTGAGGTGGTGGCTGAGATTGCGGGGCTCATTTTGCTTCTTGCCTCTTTGGTCACTTTTTCAGGTCACAGTTGTAAGATTGCTTCCTACAAGCATGAGAGAGAGAATAAAACACTAAAAATGACACTTAGAGATGATCCTCTCCCTCTGTTAGCCTTCAGTATCACAATATTCACAACAAAATTGTGAATCATTTGTTTAACTTTAAGTTCATTTGACCTTATTCCACGCTGACAAACGCTGAGACACTTCAGTGACTCTCTCATTTAGGAGTTAACTTCCTGTACAGTCTATAGTCACCTCTGCAAGACCAAATTTTCACTCAAGCATGATCTTCTAGGAACAACTTGACACATCATTTCTGCTTGGAAATAATAAATACAATGCTATTGGGTGGAACTACTCGGAGTAGGAAGCCTTGAAATTGTTAGTAAGTGTTTGCACACTGAAATCTTTGTAAGATTGGATACGTCATTCACACTACAACAGCCGTCTACATCTCTGAGGGCTGAGTGAGATAACTGAATAGCAGTTTATGGTTAGGTTGTTAGGTTTTTTTTTCAAGAAGACTTTCATTTACTACTTCTTCTGGGAAGAAAACAGCATTTTCAAAGGCACAAAGAATGTGCAGGCGCCCAGCTCTTATTGACATCTTTGAAAGTCGCTATTTAAGTAGATGATTTACTTAATAGCCATATTTTCCTTGATTCTTTATCAATTGGCCTCATTAAGTCTTTAAAGATATTGCCTCTTCTGAATTATTTCCAAGAAAAAAAAAAAAAAGAAAAAAAAAAAGGGCTAGGATATTTCAGCCTTTACCTCTCAAAACACTGCAGTCGCATCCATGTAAGCCACGACGTTTTCAGCCGTTACTTCAGAACACTGAAGTTTATTTTTACAAGGTTGCTAGGCAGTTAAATCACCTTGAAAGAAAGGAACTATCTGTGTGAAAGCATGTACAACAAAGTTATTGATGGAATACTGAATAAAAGAAAGAATAGGTGAGAGCTAAATCTGGAGATATTTACTGGTGCACTGGTACTGTATTCCAGCAACGCTGACATTTCAGTCTGCAGTTTTCAACAGCCACTGCAATATAATTTAAGCCCCCGAAATCAAAACTGTCAGTGCTTTTGGACCCAAGAGATGGGGAAAAAGTTGATTTTAAAATAGTATTCTTCTTTCCTCCAACTTTCTAAGTCTCACAAGCACATAGTAAACTGCACTTAATCTCTTCCTCTTGGAAGAGGACTTTCTCACTGTCTTTGATGCAAAACTGTAGAACCACAACAATAACTTAGGTGTAAAGGGGCCTCTAGAATTCATCTACCCCAACCTCTTGTGCAAAGTGGGGCCATCTTTGATGCAAGATCTGGCCTGAAAACCAACCTGAGTATCAGAAGTCCAGCATTGTCTTGAGTCAGAAGGGTTGTCAGTCACAAAAATATTGACCACTTACAAATCTACTAAATCCCATGTTTTTTTCTCCTTTTGACGTACTTCTTTTTGGCCTTCTGTCTGTATAGAGAGTATGGAAATATTACTTCTGGACAACGCACACATGAAGAAGCATTGCCATATACTCTGTGCCTCAACCCTGTATTTATACACATTTACAGTGAGACATATAAGAAAAAAAAACATTTCCCTCTCCCCAGGCCAGTCTTAATAAGATCATAATCCACATCCTTATTACAATTGAAAATAAATCTACTAAAACTGGCTGAAAGGTTCATGGAGGACTATTTAAAATATTATTAAACAGTACTACATACAACGATTATGTTTTATGTAACAAATATTTCCTAAATGGAAAATACAGAAAGTTTAAATTTTAGTATTTTTGTGATTTTATAAATGAAAATACTTCATTGAAGGACAAACTTTGAAAAAAGTTCATTTTCAAGATTCTAAGTTAAAGATAACTTTAGTTTCTAATTAATAATAAGCATTAACAAGACCCAAGGTGTGGGGAATGTCTAGAATGTACTCTTTGGTTTGTTTAGGATTTTTGGCTGTTAATGTGTCCTCAGGATCCTCACCTGATAGAATGTTCCATGGAAGTCAATGCAACAGAGCAACAATGATGATTCCATAAAGGCAGTTCTAACTTTGCTTCTTGTTATTTAAATAAATTAAAAACCATAAAAAGTGAAGGGAGCAATGAAAGATTTCTTTTACGTTGTTTGGGGTTTTTTTTAATAATCCCAGGATTGTAAGGTGTAAATCTTAAAGGAAAAGCATCCTTTAATACAACATGCAGTTTAAAATGAAAAAAACTCGGCAGTGTTTTGTGCTCGAAGAGCTCCATATACATTTTCTGGTTACAGTTGAGCAGATAAGCCCTGCTCTGTGGAAATGAATAGGAGCTGGCACATAAGCACCTGTAAGAATCCACACCGCAGACCATGATAAAACATCTGGTTTATCATCATCAGCAGAACCAGTAGAATTAAGTAGTTAATACTTCAAAGTGATACAAAATGCAGCTGTAAATTCTACAGAGCTTTCTGCTGGAGACCACATAAGGACACAATAATAACATTAAATTGATTCACCTAAACCTTTGCTTTGCATTTGCTATAATACTGGCTTTCCAGTAAACTACTTCAGGTCTTTTCCACGTTCATAATAACTACCTCACTGGCTGCTGAATGAAGCACATTTACAGACACAGGCGGGGAAAAAG
>VXBW01003700.1:996602-1015867 GCA_013400375.1 Thinocorus orbignyianus
GGGAATGTATTCCTTGTTGGAGCTCCCATTTGCTGCAGTTTTATAAAGGTATAGAATTTGGGTCAATGTAATACAACAGATCCATGTAGTGTCTTAATACTATTGTTTTTCTCTTTTACAGCCTGCTGAGATATAAGTGATTGAAAAACTACTCCATTAAAACCAAGCAAATAATGCTACTGCTGGTTTTACTCTCTCCCCCTAAAAAGGCCATGGCTGTTTTTGTTCTCATTGGAGAATTAACTACACAGATTTTATAAAGCCCTTTGTGCCAGATGCTGCTACTACCAAAGTTAATTGTCAAAACAGCTCCTTTTCCACAGTCCCCTCCATAAAGACAGTATCTCACTTGTTTAGCAAGCAGCACCGCAGGACCTCTTACCCTACGGTCCCACATGCAAACACGTGCCCCATGCACCTCAGCTGGTGGGGTAGGAAAGCTTGCAGCACATGCTTGGATGAGCTTCAGATGCAGAGGAGGCCTGTAATAAGGTCTTTTCCCAGAGGCAGGAAGCATGAGGACCCTTCAACACCATCTGACCCCCTACACATGAGTACAATGGTCTTCCTACCATCTGACACTGAATACAGGCTTCTGTCCATCTTCTGGATGGATTTGTAAAGAGGAAGACCGCAAATCTTTTTCTACTTTCACAATGTTCCTTAGCAACCTTCCCTGTTTGGACAACCCACCTCCGTAGTCACTGTGCAATTAGGATTTTTTCCGACTGGATGCTCTCCCTGCTCTGGCTCTGGCTGGTCCCTTCTGAGCCATTTCTGCAGCAGCCAGTTCCACAATGAGCCGTGAGTGGGGCAGCTGCAATCTAATTTGCAAGTAGCCATCATGTTCTCACTGCGATTAAAGTCACTTCTGAGGTTTTACAGATTCCATGCAAATAGTGACAGATGTAAAAAAAATTTTTTTAAAAACCTGAGTTCTACACTTCACAGTTCATGAGGTTTTTTCCTCTGATGATGAAATCATTTATCTGCATATCAAAGGAGGCGCATTCCTTCCTCAGAAGTAGCTTTCTTTGCGTCTCAAAACCCCTAAATGCCATCAGCTGGAAGACTGCAACAAAAATGTAGATGCAGAAATCTCAAACTTCACTGCAAACTCTTGCCCTGAGGTAAAACTGATCCACTCTGCTGTCACAGAAGCCAAGGGAGGTCAGATACTAATTCCCCAGGTATAAGGCAGACCACTATTGCTGTGGGTTTTATCTTTAGTCAGGTTATTATTCCTCTTAATGTTATGGAACTGCAGTTTTTAATAATGAGTCTCCTTCATCATGCAGGAACTGCTACCTTGGGGGAGCTGGTGTCTCTGGTCACCACCAGACTTCACCATTTGTGTTCTTTGGTCCATCTTTACAGTCATTGTAGCATCAAAAGGCAAAGTAAGGGAGGATGAGAGGGAGGAGACCTTTCCTGTGTGTCTGCCAGCTAGAATAAAATGTGAGCGCCTCTCTCCGCTCCTTGGTTGATAACACAGGCGGTTGTAGATCTTAATCTTTTTCTTTTCTCCTGCAGAGGACAGTAGCTTTGTGGCCATAAATCAGGCAAGATGCAGCGCTTGACTCTTGCTACTCCTCTGCTATGCTTTTTCTGTCATTCAGATCAATCACTTGAAGCATCCATAGAGCTGGTTTACCTCTCCAGATGCTGCCAAAGCAAACGAGTCATGGGCAAAACTGAGGACATTAGGTCACGGGAAGCCTGTTTCTTGTGAACAGATCTGGATATACTTATATGAGAAACCTGGTTTGGCGGTTTAACCCCAGGTGGAAGCTCAGCCCCACACACCTCACCCACTCGCTCCAGAGGGGTGGGGGTGTAAGGAAGGGCAAAAGTGAGAAAACTCATGGGTTCAGATGAAGGCAGTTTAGTAGGCAGAGCAGAAGCCATGCACATACAAGCAAAACAAAACCAAGGAATTCATTCCCCACTTCCCATGGGCAGGCAGGTACTTGGCCATCTCCAGGAAAGCAGAGCTCTATCACATGTAATGGTTATGTCGAAGACAAATGCCATCACTCCAAACAGCCTCCCATGCCTTTTTCTTACCCAGCTTTATATGCTGAACACAATGTCATACAGTACAGGATATTCCTTTGGCCAGTTGCGGTTGGTTGTCCCAGCTCTGTCCTCCTCCATTTCCTTGTGCACCCCCAGTTTACTTGCTGGGGGGTGACATGAAGAGTAGAAAAGGCCGTGACTCTGTGTAAGCCCTGATCAGCAATAAGGAAAACATCCCTGTGTTATCAACGTTGTTTCCAGCCCAAATCCAACACACAGCACCATACAAGCTGATATGAAGAAAATTAACTCCCAGCAAAACCAGTACACTTGGCCATCTGTATTTGCAAGTCATTAGTTTAGAGAGACCAAGCCTTTTAAAAGAAAAGTGTGCCTGGGGTGAAGTAGCAATGCAGGAGCCATGCACTGGCCCCTGTGTGCCGAGCTTTCAACAGCAGTATCTATTCAGTTTATAAAACATCCATTAAGAAGTCATAATTGCAAGTAAACCAGGATTTTTTTATTTTTTTTTTTTCAGGTATAAAGGGAGGAGCCCTGTGAAAATGTCAAAATATCACTGTGCATCTTGTGTCCCGCTCCTCCTCAAGCTCTAAACTTCAAAGGGACCATCTGGATCTCTCCATGTCAGGTCAGGTTGGACTATGAATTTCAGGTGGGGCAAATACAATATCATGAATCATGATATTTTCTTTGTAAAGAACACACCAACTTCCTTTAGCTCCAGGCAAACAACAAAGCAACTTCAGCTCCTGGAAGGAACACTATGACCCTTCCATTTATTGCCAGTGACAATTTCAGCACTGACAAATAAATAGGTATTTTGTATGGTCACTGTTATCAGAATCAAGCCTCAACAGCAATTAGATTTATTTTTATCTCTTCTCATTGCACTTGGCAGATTGAGGATGCTGACTGAAGCCAGCTTTTAGAAAGGTGAGGAAAATGCTTGGCCTTGTCACAGCTCACCAGTCATCCAATGTTCCACACCATTTATTAACTTTAATATGGGATGTCCATCCCCAGATGTGAATTTCTGAAAATTCATATATCCTGGCAGTTCTTTCTCCTCCTTCCTCAGCTAAGATGCTGAAAATCATAGGGGAAATACACACCATAAATTTAATCGCACTGAATAATAAACTAGGACGTTGGGGGTTAGCTCAGGTTTATCAGAATATTTATGTAGCACAAAGATGTTCAATATTGCTCAGGGTTTAAACACATTACTACTGAATCCAACATTCTTGACTTGAGTGTAAACACGGGATGTATCTTCTCACAGCCAAAGAAATAATGACTCCTACTGGAAACATGAAATCAGGGCCCGATGTTCAGCCGCAGCAAAGTAAGATCTCTTTTAATGAAATATGCAGAGTTATGCTATTTCGGACCATAGTATTTCAGAACTTTAATGTTTGTTAGTATAATGTGATAACAGGAAGTGTTCCTGGGCAACTGGTATAAATTATAGTCATTTCGACCTCCATAGGATCTGTCTCATGAAGTAGCATTTTCTCTAGGTAGCTTTACAAACCCACCACCACTAAACAGAAAGTAATCAAGAGTTTACCCTACTTCCCATTTTGCCGATGAAATAACCTTCCCCTTGCACCCTGAGAAATTGATACAGTTAGAAGTAGCATGGAAAGCAGAAAATACTGTTTATTTTTCAGTTCAGGCAAAAGTTTGCAAAGCCAGCATCTTTGGAAAAATAAAGAAGAAAAAAAATCGCAACAAAAAGCCACCCCGGGTTTTAACTTGTAAACTGAGCACATCTCATATGTGATTAGGGAATGCAAATAAATTAACGTTATAACCTAAGGGTGATATTCTTAAAGATTATAAATCTTCCACCTGAGATCTGTTGGAAAGATGAAGACTATCCCAGGAGAAGATGTGAAACCCTTACATGGAAATATTTCAAATCAGACAAACCACACAGGAACACACGATCTTGTCTTGGCAAAAGGCTGACCGGCAAACTAAGTCCTTCCACTCTCTTAATTTCCTGCTTGAACATCTTAATCTCAGAAGAGTATGCATCTGCAAAGGTGTGAATTTATGTGGTTATGAAATTTATGTTACTCACTGACTTCCTGAATACTATCCACTTTCTTATCTTTATTTCTATATAATATGAAACGACAAGCCCTGAGCAAGTCATTACTATTTGATGATTATGAATCAGCTGACCTCAGGCCACAGAGAAAGGTAGCACTGCCTGGCAGACCGCAAGGTGTTTTAGACAACAAACAAATCGTAATGTTCTGATCTGCAGCTGGACATTTCTGCTGGCTTAGTAGTCAGGTGTTTCATCTTTCCAAAAAAGAAATGTTCACCTAAGGAAAAAAGAGGAGACCTCTTCCTACACTTAGCCAAGCAACACTATTTGCTAGAGGCTATCAGTGCAATCAGAGCTTTATTCTCTTCTGCTGACTGCCATAAAAATACTTCTAATGCAGGAAACATTAAGAAAGCTCATTTCAAGTATAATGGACCATAGGCTAAATCAAATACCGAGTCCTGTACCGTATAAATTCCTGCCTGCTTCCAGAAAACAAGTAAGGGACCACCAACATTTACCTGAATCCCTACAGAGAATGCAAGTCAGCAGCAACAACATCTCTAAAGCAGAAGTAAAGTACCCCCCATCCTCCCCTCTTTTCTACTGCTTACACCTTTAACATGTGCAACGCAGCTTTTTCTATGCTAAAACCTCCTTACAGAAATTGAGAGAGATCAAAGAAATAAAACCTGAGTCTGAGGTAGCCCTGCCAGTTAAAAGACTAAAATCTAGCCCCTCTCTGCCTATTTATATATTATTTTATTTAATCTCACTTAATGTGCTTCCCATTTCTTCAGTGAGTGGGAGGGAGTGCTGAGACTCTGTGCAGGGCTTGGGCACCTCCTCAGCACATCAAAGGCCCATCTGCCAGAGCTTCCCAACAAGCTTTGGTGAACAGGAACAAAGAGCAAGGGAGCGAAAGCGGTCAACCTTGCCTCTACCTTTTATTGTGGATATAAGGAGAAATTATCCTCTTTCTTGGGGGAAAGATGGAAATGCTTGAAACCCTCCATCCATTGCAAGGAAGGGGCAAGAGAGACTGTGAGCCCTGTTCTTTCAGAAGGAAGCCACGAGAAACCCCTTATGGTCTAGGAGATGTGAAGTAGGTTGGATACACCTCCTCCCTCCTACCTTTACAGAGAGAGTGCAGAAGAGATCAAATTTAGAGTATGGTTGCACTGTAAGTGTGGGACACTGAGATGCCCCTAAGATGTCATAACTTGTCTGTGTGGTATATTGTGGGCAGACGCATGGAAAAGATGAGTCAGTTCCCATGCAAAAGCTCTGTAATGGCAAAATAAGTTAATTCTGCTTTGCTGAGAAGCCAGAAACTTTGGGAAGGCTGGATGCATTGGCTCAGGGTCAGTGCCCTGCTATTGGGACTACCCATTTGGCTGATGTGTCCTTGTATGAGTCTGTAACTGTGTGGAGATATACCTGACTAATGTCTATATAGGCAGCAATGAACCTGTTGGAGACAGAATTGGAGGCTGGGGAAAAGTAGGATTTCTTGAAACAACCCTTTATTTGAACTGGTCTAGACTTCCAGCTTCCACGAATCAGTAGTTTTTATGTATTTTAACACTTGCGATTTTGTGCATCATCTGTAATTGTAGTTTTGCATCCACTTTTGTAGCTCTGGTTCTCCTGCTCTCTAATCTGATTTTGCAAGGTTGCCAATGGATCTGTCACAGGTCAGAGAAACCATTGCTTCATTTTGGGAAGCATAACAAGCAGAGGGAATTTGGAAAGAAGCAATATTCAGTATTTCCGCATCATTAGACTAAGCCAAAATACAATGTGGTTTCTGCAATGTAATCTCAGCCTGACGTTGCCGCCATTTTAATAATCATCCATCAGTCGTGAGAAGGCCTGAGTGAAATTAATTGCTCTTCTTCATCAAATTTTAAGTAGACCAGTGCCGAGGCATGAAAAAAACATCAAGCCAAGCAAAAAGTTTCCCTGAGTAAAAGGCATAGCTGATAGGCCGGAATAAAATCTGAAAAACTAAATGGGTCTCTTCCCTCTCTCTTGTGCAGTAGATTGGAAGCACAAGCCTGCAGGGAAGATGGTTGTTGTGAAGTTTGACTTAAGGATAGAAAAGCATCCAACTTCAGAACTGCAAATCTCATACATTGCATCCATGTCAGGACACATTAAAAGTTTAACAACATTTATGTGTTACCAACAGAAACAACAAGGGAACCCCGCACAGTGAAGAGCTTTTAGCAAATTCATTGTGCTTCCTATTGCAAAAATCTCACAGTAACTCCTCTTCACAGAAGAGTGTTAAAGACTACCTGGAATGGAGGTAGGGTTGCAAGGAGCCTTTCTCTGGGCTTCCTGCCATTGTCAAGCCCCCCATGTAGGAGCTCATCAGGTCACAGAATCACAAAATGGCAGGGGTTGGAAGGCATCTCAGGAGATCATCTAGTCCAATCCCCCTGTCAAAGCAGGGTCACTCGGAGCACGTTGGACAGGAACGCATCCAGGTGGGTTTGAAGTATCTCCAGAGAATGAGACTCCACACATTCTCTGGGCAGCTTGTTCCAGGGCTCTGGCACCCTCACAGTAAAACAGTTTTTTTTCTCTTGTGTTCACATGGAATTTTCTGTGCCAGTGGGCACCACTGAGAAGAGCCTGACCCCATCCTCTTGGCACTTGCTCTTTAGCTATTGACAAGTATTGATGAGGTTCCCTCTCAGTCTTCTCTTCTCCAGGCTCAACAGGCCCAGGTTTCTCAGCCTTTCCTCATAAGAGAGGTGCTTGAGTCCCTTGATCATCTTTGTAGCCTGTTGTTGGACTCTCTCCTGTAGTTCCTTAGATCTCTACCATAATGTCGGAGAGCAGCACATGAGGAATTTGAATTACCTTCTACTTTCAGAGATGAGGGTATCCTAAAGTAAGATGCTTCATCCCATCTATCCCTTCACTTCTCTAGTTGACACAAACAAACTCTGCCCTTGCTACTCTTGTTAAGAAAGGGATAGTATTTAAATACTTCTGATTAAGAGTTCCCACCAGTTGCTAATTGCTTCCCATCCTGCCCTTCTCCACTGTCGTATTCCAGCTCTTCAGATCAGCTGGTTCAAGCATGCATGGAACCATGTTGTAGGTAAAATCAGTGAAATGAGTAAAAACACATTAATAAATGAGACATGGGATATAGTCTCTTCTGACCAGAATGATTCTATGATTCCGCTGCTCACTACAGCTCTCCACAGAGTCTGTAACTTCAGCTATAGCACCTCAATCCACCCCTTGATCACCTTTCCCTTAAGTTAGAATGGGAACTACACCAACCCATATGAGCTTCACACAGCATGGTCATCCTAAACCTGCTGCAGTGCAATCCCAAGATCAGCTGAAGCCTCTTGGTGTTACTGTAATTCAGCTAATTAATGTTAATTTTAGTCAGCTGTTCCTATGTATCCTAGAGAATAGAGTGACTATTCATTAGCCTCGGTGTGTACTTTGAAAACAGCTACAAATTAGAACTCTTTTAAAATGCAAAATGTTATTTGCCTATGTGCTGCTTTCATTGAGCAAACAGAAGTTAAGGGTGAGGATGAAAGAAGCTACTGTACACAGATTGCATAAGAATGAGATCCAGCATCTCACTCTTACAGCACTGGTCCCTCCAGCCTACCTGGCTGTAGCCCCATTCACGGCCAGGTGGCCTTTACCAACAGTGTGCAAGGTGCGGTCCGTGGTGTTACAGTACAAAGCTCAGGCTTTGATCTCAGGCTTCTTTGTCTGAGGTAGTGCTGTAGATCCCAGGGGACATGGATTCCAGCTTAACATGTAAACTCAGTACGGTAGTGCCTGTGATTTCCTGCCTCCAGCTCCTGGCTCAAGGAAAGATGAGAATCAGTTTCTTCTGCATGGGAGGGATGTTACTCCCCTTCTAGGGGAAGAGAGTGGTGATCTTCATGTTGCTGGATTACACCTAATTTCATAGTGGTAAAAAGAATTTGACAGCTATGTCCCCCAGTGCATGTCACAGTATGCATACACTTCCAAATGCTTCTTAAAGATGTCCACAGAGTGGTATGAAATCAGGTTTGATCAAGTCACAGCAAAACAGGTGATTATACAAAGCCCCTCTTGCTACCAGGGCCCAGGTTAGCAAAAAGGTGCTGCCAAACACCTCAAACAGCAAAAGCAAATAAGGTTTTCCACGAAGTCCCACCCTGCCCTTTTTTTCCTAGAGAACACACCTGATTGTAGGCAACAGCAAAGGCAAGGAGGGAAGAGAAATGAACTGTGGGATTGCTGGCATGCAGCTCAGAAGTGGGTGGAAGTCTGGAAATGTGTTGGATGAGCCTGTGAGTATTGCAAGACCTACAGAAAAGGAGGAAGCAACAGCTACCGTGGTATGGGGTCTTGGAGTGATGTAAGAGTTGCAGTGGGGATAATCTTAACAAGGAACAAACCAAAGCCTGAAAATGCTTAGCATAAGAGGAAATGGCCTCAAGTTGCACCAAGGAAGATTTAGATTAGATAGTAGGAAAAGTTTCTACACGGAAAGCATTATCAAGGATTGGAATTGGCTGCCCAGGGAAGTGGTTGAGTCATCATCCCTGGAGGTATTTAAAAGATGGATAGACATAGTGCTTAGAACCACGATTTAGTGATGATTTCTGTCAGTGTCAGGTTGATGACTTGATGATCTGAAAGGTTGCTTCCAATCTAGGCAATTCTATGATTCTGTGATTCTATGCTGATGACACCTGCAAAAGAGTGTAAGGAAATCACACAGGGCAATGAAATAGCAGCATGAGATGTGAGCCCTGGCATTAAAATACTTCTCTTGTTAAGGCCCAGGAACTGCGAAAGAGTATTTTCCCTATTCCTCTGCCTTTAAGGAGAAAGTTAGCATAGTTCAGAGGTTCAAGAAGCAATGATATCAGAAATGAAAGGCTGTACCACCCAGGGAAGAAGGAAAAAAAACATCTTTGCAGCCTATAAATTAACTCTGATCAATTCATTTATCTGAAAACAGTTCTCTGGAAAAATCTACCAAAGCTCTTCTTCCTACCAATGTAAAGCACTGTGTTGCAATCTGGAGCCTTTGTGAAATGACCGAGCAGCTTGAAAAGGAGCGCAAGTTTTTGTGTTCCAGAGGCAGGTTGTAAAGATACCCCTTTTAGATAACACCCTTGGTGTGATGGGTCTATCCAATTTGTCTGTGGCTTGTGCCCTTTGATGACATTGACTAGCTGGTTGTGTGTACCAGCATATTTAAGTCTCGAGTCCTCTCATTATTGTAGCTTCAGAAGCTGCCTAAAGCATGTAAGCAGGTGATATGGTGGAAACTTCTGAGTCCCAGGAGGCTGTCTATAACTAGGAAAGATACTTTTCAGAAAGGTGAAACAACGAATTCTCTTTTGAATAGATCTCACTTTTCAGATTCAACATAAGCTGAAATAACTACATAAACACAGCATTATCAGCAGCCATCTGCTAAACATGTCAGAACCACAGCCTTCTGATCTGCTGGGTAGGACCTGAGACAACCTCATTGCCACTTGATCCCTTTACCTCAGCCCAAGCAGTCTGTGTTTTCCAGTGTACCCGCTGTTTGTATGCACAGCCCTTCTGATGTCAGGCAAGCTTTAGAAAAGACCAACAGAGGAGGTACCTTGCTCCCTCCAAGTCTTCCTTGAAGCATGTATTTTTCTTCTGGGGTGGCAATATGGTGTCATGACTCAAAATAGCAGGGAACACATCAGAGGACCTTTTCTTTTTCTGTTTCAGTAGGTTAAATTACAGTGTACGAGAGACACAGGCAAAGAAACATTGTCGTATGAACCAGCCATCCACAAAACAGCTCTGGGCCAGAAACTGTGTTAGCAGAGTGTTGTATCCAGGATAACTGGCTTTGCTGAGAGCTTTGCTTCCAACACAACTACACTGCCTCCATCCCAGTCTGAGCCTGAGCCCAAGATATTTGAAATTCTTCCAGAACCAGCTCCCACCTTCCTGCTCCTGTGCATGTTTCACTCCACAGTGAAAACTTCCCAAACAGCACCCGCCCAGTGACTGGGGGAACAAAGGCTTTAATCTGAAGTACTCTTTCCCACGTCTGGCTTCATTTATAAAAATTAGGTCTAGAAAGATGTCATAGATAAAATAATTGCATTTCATTTTTAGAATAATTTTGTGAACCATATAAAACCTGTAAAAGCAATTGCCTACATTTTATCTAATCTCACCAGGGATTAGCTGTTTCCTTCCCAGATACTTAAGTTTTTGTGATGTTTTTTGAAGGACGAAGGTTGAGGAGTTTGGGAAGAAATAAAACAACTGTCTTTTGTCTGTCCAGATAATCATTGGTCAGAACAGGTAACCTCATAAACCATCATTAAAGAATTTTCTGAGAGCTATTCATCCCGTTCACATGATCTACTCTCAGATATGGTGAGTTCAGAAATGTCAAAGAACAAAAATATCACACAGCCATTCTAAACAATATTTGCCAATCCAAGATAAAGCATTTCCACTCTACTTAAAAGTCAGAGCCAGGAATACACTGCTAATACCGTTGTGAAGCAGAAAAGTCTCATTACAACATGATTCTTTTTAACATCCTGTTTTCATTTCTTTCCTGCTTCGTACACATGTAGTGACTGCTTGTTTATAATGTCAGCAAGATAGCACTCCTCAGGGAAAAGAACGGGGAAAATGCACCAAATCTGGCACATCAAATCTTTCACACGCATATGCATCTAGTTAGCGCTGTGGGGCAGGAGTTTTCTCACATGCTGAGGGTCACAAGGTCCTTGTGTTGCCACAATACTTTGAGAGAGAGGAGACCAAACCACAACTTAGAGGCAATTCTCAGGCCATTCATAAGGTAGAAATGCAAATTATTTCATCCTTACCTCTATTCCTTTCATCCTTCCTCCACCTTTGTTTGGTGATAATAAACCTTTTCCATGTTCACTGTGTCAGCCTCAAAGGATAACCATTCCACACAGCAATCAGAAAGGTAGAGAAGCCAGTAAGGCATTTTTGAGGGGAATATCCCCTCCTGAATGGCTGCCCAAAGGAGCAGAATCACACAGGCCTTATGTACAAAGGTAGTCATTAGGTGTGTGAAAATGCAAAAATAGGACAGAGAAAATGATTTTCCAGTTAGTACCAATCCAATTTATTGCTATGGGTTCTGCAGGGAAAAATGTGCTTAAGAATGTCTTGATGGAGGAATTGTTTCTCAATGTGCAACTCAGTGCCCTGGTGCATTTCAGGACAGGGGAGGACATGTACAAGGTCTACATAAAGCAAACAAAATGCTGTTAAGACCCCTGTTACAAATGCTGTGAAACTGATGTAAAAATGGCATTTATAAACCTTTTTACTCGTGCCAACTTTGTGAACCATTTAGTTTTACCATAAAGCCATTTTCACTGCCCTTAAGACAATTAGCTAAGTAACAGTAATGCTACAATTTTCTAGGACATGGAGTAGCAATCTACATGATCAAAACAAAGGTTCAGCACTGCACTCAACACTAGCAAATTCCCTCTGGACTTACAGACTTCTGCTCTCACTGCAGATCACAGATATTTCATCTACTAATAAGGATTCCTCATCAGAATCTGATGAAGACTAGGGGATCAAGTCAAATCAATGCCTCATTTCCTGTCCTTCTCACATTTCTTTTTATCCTTCCTTTGGGAGCCCCAGACTAGTACCTCCCCAGACATTACCTTATCCTGGCACCCTCTGCAGGATAGTAGGATAAGGACTATGCAATTATAAGCTATCATGATTTAAAATAAGAAAATCATCTAAGGTTCCATTTACTTCCTCTGTCTTTCTTTCCCTGTTCTATCACAGATAGGCCTACATTTGCCATCTATCTCTGTTTGAAGTCGGAAAAGGTGGAGGTTTCTCCTGGAAAGAGATCAGGGCATTTACTGAACGCTTTCCATCTCCCTAAGAGGGACAGAGCAGTTCTCACAGCATCAGAGAAGAGTATTTAAATTATTTCAGTGGCTCACCAAGGCCTGCCAGATAAATCAGATGTGAGAGCAAAGGCTCTTTCTATTCCCAGCATGTCTTACTGACCTGGTCATGAAAACAGGATCCTTGGAGGGATCACCCTTATGATTATGTCCTGCTGGATCTTTACCAGTAAAGTTTCCCTTACTCTCAGTTTTGGTGCATCAATTCCCTTCACCTCACTTCTCCTCTCTAAACATGGCAAAGGGGGGTAGGAAGCCAGGTGAGAAAACAACACCTTGATGACCTCCTCCTGATGACCAGCAGGAACTCCACAAACGTATCTGACGTTTGTAACGTTTCTGATTCACCGCTAACCTTCAGGGAGCTTCTTCCCTTCTGCTGCAGTGCTTATTTGCCCCTTCCCCTGCCATCTCCATCCCCTTAGTAAGAGCGCACCTAGCAATTTACCTGACACTGCATGGAATTGGTCTTCACAAAAGGAGGCTGCATTTTCCCTTAGCGTAGAGTTTGCTTTAATCAGAGGCTTCAGCATGAAAGCTTACGCATGCCTCCCTTGCTGCTCACAGATGCGCCGGGAAACTCATTCAATTCTTTGAACATCCATTGTGGCTCAGGGCTACGGTCAAGCACCCTTAATGAAAAGCTGTTTGTGCAATTTATTTCCTGCTGATAACCAAGAACACCTTCTTGAAAAATAAACACATGAAAATAAAAATCCCAGGAAGCTGCCAAGACTGCTCTCTAGTTTCTAGACTCTTCCATGGTAACTGAAGTTAGAAAACTACAAAATCCACCTCATAGCAGCCAGGAGTCTCAAGCGAATGATGACTGTAAAGTGCCTCTGTTAAGACGTAACTGTTTGTGTTGGGCAGGTTGTGTATTTTCCCATTGCAGAATAGTTTCCAAGGATGTCAAAAGAAAAAAGTATTTCTGTTTTCTCTTCTCCTTTTTTGCCTTTCAACAACCCATATCACAACTGTCTAACTCCAAACAGGGCCAGCACTGGGTTCCACAGAGCTGTGGCAACTTCCTGTAAGCAGCAAATGGGCATTTGATGTATTTTTTTGCTTATTTAGCAGGAAAGGATGTGATTTACAGTCATCTGAGCATACTCACTTTGAATTACATTAAATGAGAAGCATTATCATATGTGCAGTGAGAAGATGAAATCTCCCCTCAGCCCTGTACAATTTGCTTGAGGCACCAGTGCTAGAAGGGCTTTCTACCACGACATCCTCAGGAAAATAAACCATTGGGATGTATAGGAAAATTGGACTTCGGCAAGCAAGTTGTGCTGAAAAATGGGCTCTCCACCATCCTCTCACTGGTCAAAACCCACTCTCTCTTAACTCTGAGGTTTTACGAGAATGCAACCTTCTGTCTTCAAATCCCTCTAACTTACCAAAGGCTTTCTGAAAGCATGAGAGGAAGCTCTCTTATTGGAACAACTTCAAAACTTGAGTCACAAGTTTCAAAGTGCAAGGGAAAGTGGCTTCCTGTACCTAAAAGTGAGGGCTGTGAGTCAGAAAATTTGTAAACTTTTGTTCCAAGGTCTTCACTATGAAATACGGCCTTGAGA
The DNA here is from genome assembly GCA_013400375.1 of Thinocorus orbignyianus. Taxonomy (NCBI): domain Eukaryota; kingdom Metazoa; phylum Chordata; class Aves; order Ciconiiformes; family Thinocoridae; genus Thinocorus; species Thinocorus orbignyianus. Next base: position 1,010,261 of record VXBW01003700.1, read on the forward strand.
CTGGAAAGACTTGTGTACTCCTATAAATATCTCACCTTACTGGTGGTACTAGGTATATACATAAAAGGATAAATGCTCCTAGGTACTTTAGATAGTAGTCCTGAACCAGGAGAAAGAAGGTCAAAATGAGCAATAACAGTTTTAACAACTGACTAACCTGTTCCTGTCTTCCCAGTCCAGGCTTTGTAACTAGGGAGACTGATTTGGCAGATACACAATCAGTTTTGAATTCATCACTTAAATGATGCAAAATGTTTCACCTAAAGAGGAAAGGAGGCAGAACAGACAGACTTCGAGAACAATATTGCCACTAAAAAGCATGAGTGAGTCAACCTGCTACACCTGGTGATTAGTCTGTGGGGAGGCTGGACATCAAGACCTGAACTGCACAGGATAAAAATCGCTGTTGTACGGGGGCAGATGGAGACACTAACATCCTCTCATTCAGCTGGGTTTCCACAGCTGTGACTGGATTGGGCGTGTTTGAGCATGTTTCAATCTCTACCACCTTAACAAAGGACTCTGTCTCCACTATCTCTACTTTTCTTGCTGCTTTTTTCCATAGCCTTCTTTTGAACTTTCTCTGTGTTTGCCTTATGTTTAGTTTACACTGTCTCAGAATTGCATATTTTACTACTTCAACAGCTGGGAGAAGGGTTTGGAGGTTTTTGTTTAGGTTTTATTTGTTGGGGGGGGGGGNTACACCTTAGGCTTTGGCTACTTAAAACTCGGCTGTAGAGTCCCTTTGGTCTTCCTTGCTGCAGTGGTGAGGGGGTGAGAAAGAACTTGAACATCGAAGAGAAACACCACAGACAGTCTATGACTTGCTTACTTCCTTGCACAGTTCGGTTTGGAAAGAGGCAGGGAACAGTTGGAACACAATTATCAAACTTTGGCAACTTTTGTGGTTTGTTTTCCTCAACTCCTGAAATGTAACTTCTGAGACAAGTAATTTAGCTGAGAGCTTTGCATTTGTAGAGCGCTGTCGCTCCAAATACAAATCCCAGAATTTAATAGATTGGGTGGGGGCCGATCTGCAGAGAACTAATTGAAGGAGCTGCAAATATAGACATTCAACCCTGATTAATTAGAAGAGCAAAAAGGAACACTCTAATTCCATTTCCAAATCAAGGTAGTTGTACCACAATTATCTCAAGTACCTCAGAGATGTTGAGTTCACAGTTAGTCCCTCCCTTTCCTCAGGGGGGAATGAACAACCTAGTGCACAAGGAGAATCAAAAACCCTCAAGCTTTGTATTCACTGAGTTACTTTTCTCTCCCAGTAACATGGTATTTAAAAAAGACATAGTTTGTACTTGGGACTGGTTTTCAAAGCTGCTCAGAATGCATGTTTAACGGTGTTCAGCTCTCGAGGAGCTGTAACTCCCCTAGAAATCTTTCCACCTACTGAAATAGCTAAAAATGAGTTATTCTGGATATCTAGCTTTGATAGGCTTTGTTTTGAAGATAGGATGCCTCAGAAGTCCACATAACAAGGCTTGCTTTCCTCAACATTCCAAATGGTCTGTGCAATAGGATGTATGTTATTACTTAAGCTAGCAAATCTAGTTTTCCTCTGAAACTAGAAAAAAATGTCCTTTCCCAGAGATCCATGTTTTCCCTCGAGCAACTACCTTGTCTGCCTCATTTCTCCAGCTGGAAGATTTTGGAATCAACTTTAAGGGTTCTGACATATGGTAAAACAATGACACTGTAGCCCCTTTCTGACAGCACCGCCTTCCTATGTTTTCTCATTCTAGGCTCATCTCCATCCAACCATCAAAATGCAGTTTCCTTTGCAGCAGACAGCAGCTGTTTTAATAGGGCTGCAAACAGTACACAAAAGCTCTGGAAAAGAAGCAAAGAACTTTCCCAACTTGAATCTGCAACAGGAATTTCAGGCCAAAGGCAAGCAAATGGCCCATTGTTTTCTCAGGTAGCTCTTCGAATCAGTCTTCAACAACCACAACTGATCAGGGCCCCTCATTTTGCACCTCAATTGAAAGACAGCTGTTCTATTTTCTAAATGGGAAGATAGCTCACCTTGAGCCTGGCTTCAGCTGCTGCAGTTTTTTTACCATTAAATATAACTCAAGAGTAGATTATCAGCATGGGGAGAAGACAGACAGTGGTTGAGCAAAACAAGCCATTAATTTTCTGCAAAGAACAACTCTCATCCTGGAGATACTGCTGTGCTATTGTCTGAAACACAATTTTCATCTGAAATTGGGCAAACCATTTGGAAAGTAATTCATGTTTCTCTAAAGGGAGGATGCATTGCACATGGACAGTGGTGGAAGGATTCACTAGCCACAACTATGTTAACCGTACATGAGGAATCGGAAGCATCTTCTTTTATTAGGTCCTAATTGCAACACTCTGTCCCAACAGCTCATTTGCAAACACCCCAGGACATTCCACCTTTTTAACTTACTGTCATCAAGCTCCACTTTGCTAATTCTGCTCCAGTGCCATCACTACCCTTTTGTCTTGCAGTTTCTTCTGAGTGGTAATCTAAGGGAGGGGAATTCTTGCCAGGAAGATGTCCAAGGAAAAAAGTTTGTCTCTGCACACACCACCAGCAAAAAATCAGGATTCATTCAGAGTGTTATGGCTGCCATGTCAATGACTCTCCATGCAACCCATTGCATGGCCACCATTTTAGCATAGACTACTTATCCAGCAAAAGGCCAAGCAGTGGAATATGTCACTCCATGCCCAGACTGAGTATTTTTTCAAGACACAGACACACAGAGAGCTTTCCGCCCTCTGTACTTCGCAATAAAGTTAAAAAAGAAAAAAAAACAAACCTGGTCTTGGAAGCCTGTGGATGTTTCCTATCAAAAAAAAAAATTGCCCAGTGTTTGACCTCTCCAACGCCTCTTACTCTGAATCACAACTGCCTCCTTCCGCACGCAGGGTGGGTTGAACACTCCACCTCCCCTCCACCCTCAGCTAGCGCAGTCACAGGCTGAAGCAGGCTCAATGCCGACACACTTGTAAATAACATGCAAAAATAATGCAGAAACTCCTCCCAGCCAGCTGCAGACTGTGAAGTACCATTCTTTGGCATTCCTTTTCTGAGTTCAGTTTGAGAAAGGCATCCAGATCTGTCCAACAAGTGTCACAGGAGTGAAGGACGAAACCCAAGATTATTATGTCAAGTGAAAACAGATTTTTGTTTTGCTTTACCTCAGAGTCTCCAAACAATGGAAGTTAAATTTAAGCATCACTTTTGTAGATGCATGTGATCAAAGCTTCCATATTTCATGCTGTGCTGACAGAAAACAGTGATTTTAAGAGATAAGAATACAGTGCATACAGAGTGATAGATGATCTTTTACAGTATTACTTGTGATTTGCTCCTAAACAAATTTCCAGGGTTGTTCCACCCTCTGAATATCAATCAATCCCAGGAACAAAAAAAAAAGAGAAAGAGGATGGATGAGGGAGCAGTTGGAGTAACGAACCTTTCTACTGTAATCTCAATAACAGATGAGATTGCATCTGCTCCTTTCCTGGACCCTGAGTAACTGTAGGGAAAAGAAGTATCTTACAGAGCCAAGCATAAACACTGGGTTAGTGCCCATGAAGACAGTAACAGGACAGAAGACAACATGTTGAAGGCAAATTTTAACAGTTAGCTTTGGACTTGACTTAAACTTCAGAAGTCAGTGAAATATGAAATTACTGAATTTCTTTCAGTACAGCCCTGGCTAGGGTTCAACTATACTTTCAATTAACTGGTTTTGTTGTAAATATTTTTTTTTCCAAACAATCATAAATATTTTTTCATTTTAGACGGGCTATCTATAGTGTAGTTAACTATAAAATAATGAGCAATCTTTTTGTGTATTAAGAAAGGGATTATTTTCATAGAAACATAGAATGAGTTGGGTTGGAAGGGACCTTTAAAGGCCATCTATCCAAGCCCCCTGCAATGAGCAGGGACATCTTTAACTAGATCAGGTTGCTCAAAGCCCTGTCCTACCTGACCTGGAATGTTTCCAGGGATGGGTCATCTACCATCTCTCTGGACAACCTGTGTCAACGTCTCACCTCCTTCATAGTAAAAAATTTCTTCCTCATATCGAGTCTGAGTCTCCCCTCTTTTAGTTTAAAACCATTACCTCTTGTCCTAGACCTAAATTTTGGTTTAGTCAGCAAGGAACAGGCACAAGTTACATTGTAAGACATTCTTCAATCAGAATAGATTCCTGCACTGGAGCTCATACAAACGTAATTAAAAAGAGCTGTACATGGGTACAGCCTCAGATGGTCCAGACATCCATGTTGGATTATTTTAACAATAGAAGCATAAAATGATACAGGTTGAAACACAGAGATGCATAACACCTAGTAAGAAGCTTGTTAAAGCAGTAGGACTCATCTCCTGGGAGTAAATTCGTCTATGTGTGTTTTAAAATTACCCCTTATCTCCAGAATTGTTACAAACACAAAAGCTAGCTGAAGCAAAACTGCAGTTGTCCACTCCTTATGGATTGGAGCCAGGTGACAGACAGCACAGAGGGACAGCATGGTGCTGTGGGAGTGGTGGTGTCCACAGTCGTCACTCAGTCAAACACACGATATTGTGAAAATGCTCTCCTTCATCCCCTTACCCCGTCTTCCATGGCTTAGTTTTATTGAGTTATATTGTTCTTTGCCTCCCAGACACCTGGACAAGAATTAGTGCTGCCTCATTGCATTTACGTGCTTAGCCAAGCCATCCCAGAATTTTCAAGGTCACCGTCTCCAGTGTCCTGAGGCTGTTGATCCTTTCGTTTGCCTTTAGAGAAGCAGGGGAGATAAACTTCCAAAAGGGATATAAAAGACAAAACTGAAAAAAAAAATCAAAATATATGTCATTTTTACATAATACAAAAGATGGAGGTCAATTAACCTTGGCTGAAACATACTGCCAGCACTCACAAAAACACCCCTAAAATTGCTGGTGGGTTTTTTTCTTTTATCCACAGTGCAGATAAGGACACCTGCTAGAGAGACTTTCCCTTCCCAAAGGCAGTGACTTCATAATTTTAGCCTGAGTAAGCTACTGCTGTCTCACCCCATTCATTTGTGCAACCACCTCTATTCTCATAGCAATAATGAACCACAACTTACCTGCTGGTAGATGAGAAAACCACTTGCATTTGTGCATTGAGCAGAAACTGATTTTCTTTTTTTCTGTTCCTTTCCCCCACCCCATCCTACGCAGACAAAACTGTTCTCTGGTTCACCAATTAATTGCCCATCATGGTTTGTGTACCCAAATCACAGGGTTAGCCCTGTTGTTCTTTCTACCTTCTGCTTTTAGTTTGGTAAACATCCACAGGAGCTACATTACACTCAGCCAAAGTATAAATAGATGAGGCTGGTTGTTGAGTGGTGGTGGAAAATATTTGCTGTGAGGTCTTTAAAACATTTGACAGTTGTTAACTGGCTGGATGTCTGATGTTTATTGCTGTGGGGAGTTGACACCAGCCAGCAGCCAAACACCCACCCAGTCACACGCTCACCTCCCCTCCAGCAGGGCCTTGGGAAAAGAATATGAAGAGGAAAAGCTAAAAATTCATGGGCTGAGATACAGAGTTTCATAAGTAAAAA
>VXBW01003700.1:1015915-1097908 GCA_013400375.1 Thinocorus orbignyianus
CAAGTAAGTAATACATTAATTACCTCCCATCAACCAGCAGATGTCCAACTACTTCCTAGAAAGCCATCACATGCAGTGGTTACTCAGGAAGACAAATGCCATGACCACAAATGTTCCCCTCTTCCTCCTTATTTCCCCCTGCTTTACATGTTGAACATGACATCACATGGAATACAATAACTCTCTGGTCAGTTGAGGCTGGCTGTCCCAGCTGTGTCCCCTCCCAGCTCCTTGTACACTCTCAGCTAGCTCACTGGTGGGTCAGTGGGAGAAGCAGAAAAGCCCATGATGCTGCATTAAGCCCCGCTCAGCAATAACTAAAACATTTCTGCATTACCCACACTGTTTTAGTCACAAATCCAAAACACAGCATCATACAGGCTGTTGTGATGAAAGTTAACTCCATCCCAATCAGACCCAGTACAACTACCATGTTTCCTTTCTGCGTTTTTACTTTCTGCCAGTTCTCATCTCAAATTAGTAACTGGGCTGTTGTGGACAAGGTCTGTTATTATCAGATACTTACCTACAGACAAGGTACACAGTACTAAGAGCTAACAGTAGCTGGAAGTAGCAGAAAAATTATAAATAAATAGTTAAGAACGTAATGTTTTTCCCTCTTTTATTTATTTGTTTAATTTCATTTTATTTTTAGTGGATACAGAAGTGTCTGCTAAGACTGGGGACAATGTTTTACCAGGTGATATAGAAGTGCTTACTAAGAAAAAATCTGTGCCTCAGTGCAATTTTAATCTAGGTGCACAACAGGAGAAAGGTGAGCACAGAAAGTCAAGCAGCGGGAGTTCCACAGTCTCAGTTCAATGCCTTACCCAGTGAACCGTGCTACCACTGCTTTGAGAAATGAGGTAAACCTCACCTTTCCCAAAAAGATGCTGGGTTTTACACTTCTTTCCCAACGGTCTTTGGTGCCTGGAGGTGGGACTCAAATGCTCTTTCTATATAAGTAATCAGAATGGAGGACGCTTGAGAGGCCTTTATATTTTAGATGCATCTCCTTGGTAAAACATAAGATGCTATGTTTGAAATAATCTTTGAGGAGTTTTATTTGTAGCCAGCCTTGCTAACTAAATGAAGACCAATTTACAGATATTTCAAAAAAGTCCCATGCATGCTATTAGCACATACCAAAAAACATCTATTTCTTCCCATGGAGATGTAATTCTTTTTCTTTTTTTTTTTCCCCTGAAGCAGAAAAAAAGACTTTGCATTTGAGAAAAAGTTGGTTCATAGAAATTAATTTGGAAAAACAGAGTGTGTATAGTCTAATCAGTGGCAGAAGCATAACACAGAGGGCTGAGTTTCTCTGTGGATGCTGATTTTGACAGCAGATTTACCTGAGAAAAAGAAGACCCCAAGCCAGAAAAATGCTTAAAACTGCATTTGGAGCTTTAACCATGTGGATAGTCTTGTCTAAGCCTTGGAGTTCTCATCCTGCACCTCTGAAGATAATTAGAGTTTTATTATGCTGAAGGAAATTGTGAATACTTAACCGACATGATTTAGAGATACTGCCTGGGAGCTGGAGTTAGATGTATTTCTTCCTCCTGACTCTGTGACTTCGGGCAACTCTCTTGACTTTGCATCTCTAAAAATGGAACCAGCGACTGCTTCCTTCCATCTCTGGAAAGAGCCTTTCTGGAGGAAAAATGGTGTGTCAATCTTCACAGCCACTCAGCCCTGAACTTCTGTTATGAAACTACCTGTAATAAAGACAGTAACTACCAGTACCTGTAATGCAGAATTCAGTCCATTAGTACTTGAACTGAGACCATCAGTTCCTTTTGTGTAAGTTGTCAAAGAGCTGTCAAAGTGACCTACTGCCGAGCAGAACTCTCTGCCAATGCTGGTTTCCTGGGTCATGCCACCTGTCTGCCCCCTGCCACCACCCAGGTTTCACTCTTGTTGCTAAATTTCTGGGTTTTATTTAGCAGCTAGACAAGAAATGGGACTGTGCTTCTGGGCAATTTCAAAGTAGAGGAAATAATACCAAGGGGAGACACAATAACTGTCTGCAGATAAAGAAAAGAATGTTGCACCAGAGGACAGGAAGCAATTATTATCATTAGTCAGCAATGATAGAGAAAGAAGTAATTAAACTTCAGCTGCATCAGGGAAATTTTTAGACTGAATATTAAGAAAAAAATCTGGGAGAAAAAAAAAAAAGGCTAGGCTGAGCTGCCAAGCAAACTTGTGGTGTAACTGTGGTATTCAAAGTCACATCTCAAGAATGTCTTTCTGTAAATAGTCTAAGAACACACTAGTCCTGTCTCAGCATTCTCGGAGTCTGAGGTGAGAAAACATTTCTATTCACGGCTGTTCTTAAACGTGCTTAAACCCCATTCACATAATTTGGACAGCCAAGGAATTTAAGCAGAGCTGGAGCTGCTGAAGGGCATTGGATGACAAGGGAGTAGATGTGAATCCTCCTCAGACACCAATGTTCTTCCCAGTGTGAGACAACTGGTAAGAATCTGCCGTGACAAGTCCACCTCAAATGGATGCTTGTGGAGCCAGAGAGCCTGGTTTTACCCAGACTGTGGTCATACAATTGAGAGTTTTATAGTCCCATGACAACCAGGAGTTACAGTGGAATGGGAATTGAGCCCCTGTCCCAGAGCAACATAAGCACAGGAGAGAGGGAGCAGGTGCTCCCTGTGGCTGTGAGAGCAGAGAAGAGCCTGACGACAAGAGCAAGAGAGGACAGTCACTCCTTCCCACCTTCCTCGCAGCAGGAATTACACCCGAGGGCCACTCTGAGCAGAAAACAAGTTTATATATTCTGAATCCTACCTGGAGGAGCCTCTGTCCCCAGGGAAAATACATGAAAGAGAAGGGCAAGTCCTCCCCTCCTCCCTGTCCTCCTACCCCACCTGAAGCTTAGTGAAAGCAAGATCACAGATTTTTTTTGTGTGCTGAGCTTCCTTCCCATTTCTGGCACAGAGCAGAATGGAGAGAGTGAAAATACAAGGAACTAGAACTAGTGTTCAGAGCAAAATCAGAAAGAAAGGGAGACAGAAAGCATGTATGCCTAATGGCACAGGTTTTACTGCCTTCCCATCTCCATATTTCATTCATTTTGCTAATCTGCTGAAGAAATGTCTCTCTGGCAGGCAGAATCTTGAAGTAGCCATTTAAATTTGCTTGATGGCCCCCAAGGCAAGTCAATTTTCAGTCTGACTGCCTTTAATCCCGGTGGAGAGCCCCGCCATGCCATTACATGGCACAGCAGGAGTAAGAGTGGGGAGGTAATCACATTACAGCACCGTTCCATTTAGCCGTAATCTGTAAGGATCTCGTGAAAGCATCAACCATTATTATGACTCCTGATGTCCTTCAGGCAAAGTCTTTGTGGGAAAAATGAGAAGGAAAAAAAAAAAAGAGTAAAAATCTCCACCTGTCAAAAGGAGACAGGCATTTTCATTCAAAGGAAAAGGAGATGAGATGTAAAAGTGACACAATATTATTTAAACATCCTATTACTAAAATTACAGTTCATCTATATAAAAGTGAGCTATAGGACCTTAGTCTGTCAGCTAGATCAATGTACCTGCCATGGTTGCAGAGATGCAATGAGCTGAGGAAGCATTTGAAGCACAGAATTTGCTGTAAAGGTTTCCAGATTCAGTCCATCACGCCTGGTGTCCTTCCCACGGCACTAAATAGCTGCTGCAGAAGGCGCTGCTGGGGAGGGTGAGGATGGATCTTCCTCAGCCCTTTGCTGCTACATTCACATCCAGAAGCTTGAGGCAACTTTAGCACAACTGCAGCTGGGTTTCAGGTGGCAGCTTTATTAAGATTCGTATTTAAAATCCAGCTCTGGTGTCTGACTCCTTGACCTCTTGTTGCAGATGTAGGCTGATTACCCACTATGTGAGTTGGCATCAGTGGCTGCACATCTAAACAGCTATTAATTAAAATGGCCAGCTCCCGGATGGAGAGTGTATGGACTGGACAGGATATTTGGAGAACTGTTCCTGTTTCCACACCTGCTTTTGACATTTAAAAAAATCAAACCTGCTTTTCAGCCTCAGTTTCTGTGGTTATAAACTCCTGGTAACGTGCACAAATGGATGAGCAAGGCATCACAGGTACAACATGTCATCATAACCTGAGGCAAGAAAAACCAGCCAGTTTTCCATGGGCTTTTTTTCTCCATCTTCATCCCCAATAATCTGTCAATTGACTTGAGGAGTATCAGGGAGGTGGGTGGGACTAGGATATCTCAGTTTAGGATGGCTGTAAACAGAATCATAGAATCATAGAATTGTTAGAGATGGAAGAGACATTAAAGATCATCGAGTTCCAAGCCCGCTGCAACTTGACATTCCTCACCAGCCCCTCCTTGTTGGTTAGGACCTTGTTGGTTAGGACAAGAAGAAAAAAAGGGATCAAAAAAAGAGCACATTGTGCGCATCCATGCAGATGACCATTTTCTGGAGATGCAAGACAGGGCCAGGGAGAAGCAAGGATGACATAGTGGCAGGACTGAGAGCGTTACACCCTGGCATCCAGCCTGTAAGAGACGGTGCCAAGAAAGGCTGTATTTCTTAGGAGGGCATTGATCCAGGAGATGATGTGTAGTAGCAGCAAAGCCGCTGACAGCAGGCCAGGGCATCTGAATTGTGCTGGGACTCCTCATTCTCAGGGTAGGATGCACATGGGAAACCACAGCAAGAAACCTGGATGTACCGCAGAAGGTAATGCTGGGGATGCTGAGATACAGCCCTGAAGGCTGATGTTAGTGACCTAGAGCTGAGAGGAGCTCAGTCAGAGCCCTGAGCTGCACATGAAGGACAAGGTAACACTCCCACAGTACCATACCCAGCAACCTGGTTGCTACAGCAAAAGGTGTCTCTGGCAGAAATAAAATGACCAAGGAAGGAAAGCTTGGATTACTGGGAGGATTTGAAAGAGCTGGAGCCCAGATCTGTCTCAGAAAGGAATGGGAATGGTTGCAGAACAGTCTGGGGAAAGGTCACACAAGGCTCTCCTAAACTGCAGATGTGTTTTCTGCAGCAGACTCAGGAATGGGGCAGGAAAATAAAATGTAGGCAAGGAGGTGATGTTACCTTGTAGGAAGACAGAAAGCAGGACTCACAAACAGAGGGATGGACTGCAGTGAAACAGAACCCAGAAGAGGGAGGAGATCCTTGAAATAATATGTGTCTTCCCAGACACTGAAGGGATACAGGGGAAGATTGATGGTGCCTGCCCTACAGATCCATGTGGATTTTGTTTGCCTGCTACAAATGGATCATGATGTATCTCAGGGTATTCTCAGGGGACTGAGGAATGGGACATCCACCATCCTACGAAAAGATCAGGCATGCAGTCACAGGGAAAAAGCGAAATGAGAACCTGGCTGGTTCTGGCAGCTCACCGAGAAACCATCTCAGATCATGCTAGTGTTTTTTGTTTACAAAACACACACACATATATAACCAGTGATTTGTGAAGAGAAGGAGCAAGGGAAGTTTCACCCCTCCTGCTGGATTTTAATGTGGCATCGATGACTTGCAATGGAAAAAGATCTATTGTTTCTCCAGTAGCAATAAAGTAAGGTTAAAACAAACTCAAACATAAATTTTACAAACAACCCCATATAAACACAGCTGTTCAATGAACTGATAGGATGGGTTGCTAGCTGAGTACTGCCCTCTAATGTTGTCATCTAAAGGAAATGTCCTTTACAATGTCTTTTATTAATGAAACACCATTTCCTTGCAGGATGACAGAGAAAAAATAATCACCCTTGAGATTACACTAAAGTTAACCTAAATATAACCTTGACTTTAGCAGATGTGGTTTTGGTTTGGTTGCCTACAGTCATTTTCTACATCATCAAATTGAGAGCTGATGTTTGATAATGCCATTCAGAAACCTTTGTTTTGGAAAAAAAAAGCCTGTTGTGGTTAGATGAAGTTGCTTGAAAGACAGACCTGGAAATTCTTTCACAACCATCTATTTTTATTTTTTTTTCTGAACAATTTCAGCCTGAATGCACACTGCCTGGAAGAAATAGATTCTGCTCACAGGGATTCAAAAGTTCTGGTGCTTCTCAGAGCCTCTGAGAAACTGGAAATAGAAATCCAAAACAGAAAGGAACTCTTATAGCGCTTTCAACTTCATAGCAATGGGACTGTCCCTTACTCCAAGGCTTTTCATATCAACCTTATACGTAAAATTCACCTTTCATACCAATTTAGAGTATAGATGGTTTATGTATCCATCCAGGCATTCCTGTGTGAGTCCTAGAAATGCAATGTCAGAGTGGAAATAACTCATAAGGATTGGCTTTTGCCCTGATGGAGAAGATTGATATCCCTTTCAGTCTTTTGCTTTAGAATGAACTGATCAGCTACTTGCCTCCGTGGTGCCTGGTGGCAGTAAATCCAGCTGGTGAGGAACCCAGGTGTCCTGAGGCGAGTGCAGTACTCTAAAGCATACAGGGAGCTGCATTTCTTATCACTCTCCACATTGTTCATTGCTCTCCAGGCCTCTTCAAGCTCTTAATTTTTTCCCTCAATGGCACCAGCCTTAATATTTTTTCCTAGTGCTACTAGTGACTGTCACCCAGGTGTTCTCCATTCCTCTTGACAGTGAGTTTCCCATTTTGCAGAGCATCCTTTCCCGGTCCATGTGGGACATGGTGTCCATGCCCAGCTGTGCTTTGCCCTCAAGCTCTGCTGCAGCTGCACCACAAGCAGGGGTTGAGCAATGGATCTCGCTCACGAGTCGAGTGATTATTTTCCCAGTGGCATCTGGCTCTGACTCACCTTTCCTGAGTCACTCTTCCTATCACTGTCATACCTACCTGACAGCATTAAATCCCCCACTGTCACTACACCAAACAATTAGAAATCCTTCCACCGTCATTTGCCCAGGACAGAACAATTTCCTTTGGGGGGCTATTTTTCATTTTTCCTCCTCTTATTACTGCTTGACAGGAAACCATCTCATGTTGTTCTGCTCCAAAACGTCACCTGTCTGTGGAGCAACAGTCCCCATTTCCCTCCCTTCTTCCCACACCCTGCTGTTTTACCTGACTTTGAAATGGCAGCTCAGCAGATTTTATAGAATCCTCTTCTCAATTTTATTTTATTTTTTGCACAGCAAACTACAAATACATTTATATTTATGTCTCTGCTGAACACAGGTATCTGATCTGGGAATAGCGGGAAGTTTCAGGGCAAACCCCCATGGTTCATATTAAGTATAAAAACAGAAGGAAAGACTGATAACTAGGTAGATAGAAAAATAGGGTTTTATTTTTATTTAAGTACTCTGCTTATTACTATTTTAAGGAAAATGCCTTTATGCAGATGTGAGATCTGCTGCCATTTCAGAATGGATAAGGCTACGTGCTCTAACTTATTGCAGGAAACAGAAACACAAATAGCACTGTCTCCTGTATCTGGACAGATTCCCTCTTTATTGTCACCTGCCTGACAGCCAGGCTGTTGCTGCTTACAAAAACCTGTCTGTAACTGAAATCCCCGGGGTAATAAGTTCCCTGTGAAACAGGCTCCTGACTGGAAAAATCTGCACATCTCCAGATTAAATCAATAACAATTAAGAATTCTTTGAAATCTAATTGGAAAAGCAGCTATTTTGATCAGCACCATGATGTTATCTGGAAATTGTATTTTGTTTATCTGCAGCTGAAGAAGGTTTCCTTCTTTGTGGGGTTGGTTTGCCAGCTTCAGACACATCCTTTGATCTCTTGGATGATACAGTGAACTGAAACATGGGGGCAATCAGAGGGATTATCACGGGATGGGGAAATCATTTGATCTATTTTTAAAGTATTTTTTTTTTATTAATAACTTTAGGGGTTGGTTATCATTAAGAAGGGAAGAGACTGCTCTCCCATCTTTAACAGTGTTAGATTTCTCTGAAGATGTCTGATTCATGTAGTTAATAATACTTAGCATTTATATAGTGCTTCCTAACTTCAAAGCACTGTACAAATATTTCTCACTAATACCATACACCAAACTTCTGCATTATTACTTTCAGAGAGGGATGGGGTTTTTTGATGTCTCTCATATAGCTTTCTGTTGAGGCCCCTCTTTATTTATCTCAGGTTAACTGGGACAGAAAGTCCCAGTGAGAGAAGGACAAAGGTTAAAGTCCTGGTCAAGAATACAGTGAGACTCTTTCAAGCACACTACCTGAAAACTCTCCTAGTCATCTTGAGAAGGTCTTCTACACCTTGTACAAATTCTCTTATCAAGTTAACTAGTTTCTAGTGCTCATTGTAAGGACAGTAGCCTTGTCTGAAGATCTCTAGGAATACCAATGTTCACACACACACAAAAAAAAGAAGAAGAGAACATAAGAACTTAAGCACAGAACTTAAACATGCTGTGCCTGTTTATCTGATGCTTAAAACAAAATGAAAACCAAACTCTAGAATGAACTTGAAACTCTGAAATGTTGTTGAGGCCCGTTTTTTCCCCTTGAACCTAGTTTTCTTCTCATACACATTTATGCCAACAAATAGCAGATGGTGATGGCAGATATGTATTAAAACAGCTAAAATTGTATTCCTTGCAGGAGTATCTATCATGCTGATCAGGCTGAACAGTCTGTGCTAGCAGCAATGTCTGGTCCACGCTTGGAAGAAAAGATCAAAACCTTTATTGAGATCTCTTTGGATTGTGTTTCAAGTGACTCGCTCTGCAAACAAAGGCAGATCTGCTCTTGTGGTTTCTGGGAGCCACTCAGGATGGGAGTCTTGCTGTGTTAGTCATGTGTCTGCCCTGAGAGTGTGGCTCAAAGCAAACCAGCATCAGGGATGGAAAGGAAGGACCTTGGGTGCATGGTGCTTCCCTGCTCTCACAGGTGTCCTTTCTCTCTCGTGGACCTGAAAGTGGTCTGCAGCTCTAACAGCTGGTGTCTACAGATGAGCCAGGCAGACCTAATGTTCCTCCTTGGGCTTACTGCAGTGTAACTTCTTCTCCTTTCCAGGAAGGTTTCCTAAGAGATCTCCGAGTCTCCAGGTCTTTGGCTTCTGTCTGGCTCACTGCAGTCATGGATAAGAATGAAAACTGAGGGAAGCTTAACATACACAAGGAGCTCATCAAGGATTACGGCTCCTTTGGCCTCCAGGAGATCATGCCATCTGTGCTGACATATTGAAGAGGGACATTTGGGGGGGTTATAATTTTTTCAGACACTAATATTTTTCATCCCAGTCCCCAAAACTTCAAGTGGCATCCTCTGATCTTTAATTAAGAAAATACAAACATAGGCCTTACCCTTCCAGTCATTTTCCTTCTCCAAACACTTTGGCATAAGACTATAGTGTAGGATTATCTTAGAGGAAGAGCAGGCGGCCTGAGAGTCACAAGTCCTGAGCTCTGAAGAGATCTGTCACTGCTTTGTGGTGTGATCTCAGGCCAGTTACTGAGGGCCTGGTGCTGAGGGATGCTGGACACCCACATCTCCCACTGACTCCAAAGGAAGCATCATATGCTCAGCATGTTGGAACCAAAAAACCTCGACCTTCTTGGCTCTTTGATGTCTAAGAAAAAGATGTGATCTCAAACCTACCTCCACAGGGTATTACGCCACTTCACTAATATTTATATGGCACTGTCAGATGTGCACACTGTGAAAGAAACCATAGTAACTCTGGTCTGCTTCTCACAGTGCTGGTGTAGCACAATGCCTAGGCTTTGGAGAATTGCCCAGATTTTTCTCTACAGTCCTCCAGGCACCTCAGCAAGCTGATCTCCTATTTGACAGAGCTGGCTTTCTCCATGCATTCTGGCTGGTAATCCTGCATGGTCTTTCTGCAGTGGTACTAATTTTCCCCTATTCCCAGTGCCTACTGATGAGCTGATTTGAAGTTACCTCTTGCTTATAGGATCAGTCTCCTTTTCAGTTGCTTTGCACTCTTTTATTTGATTGCTGAAGAGGAACCTGGGCTTTGCTCTTAGGCAGATGCAAAGCCACAACCTGGCATGTGTGTCCAAGCTTTGAAAAATGCCAATGAATTGGGCTCTAAAAGGAGGGAGAGCAGACCCTGTGCCTGCAGGGAGCTCAGCCAGATCCAGCATTTTTCATAGATGTCCCATGTCTTCATCAGTATGCAGATCCATCTGCGCTGCTGAGATATCTGCATGGCACAGACAGGGAGTAGGGGAATACATTTATAAATAGGATCGCTTCATCTTTCCCTTTCCTGCTGTCCCCACTCTCCTGAATTCCCTGCTGATGGAGGTCCTTCACTGCTGAGAGCTGACGGTTCTACCCCACCTTCATACCTGCTCTAATGTCACCTAACGTTTCTTCTTTGCATTGCAAATGAAGTAAAGAAGCAGGGCATGAGAGCTATGGATGGGGAAGGAGGAACAGACTCTAGCAGCTGTTAGGACTCTCAAAATACCTTTTACCATTTGTTTAACAAAGAGAAGTGCTAGAAATGATGAGTCTGACAGTACAGTGCCAGCATGCTATTTCTAATGGCTGTTTTTCTAAATCCAACAGGTAAATAATAGAATCTTCTTAGAAAAGGTGCACTCAATAAACCTCTCTGCTGTAGCACAGCAGCCTGCGCCAAAAAAATCTCCCAACATGGGGTAAAGCTAACTCTTCCTGCTCACTACGCTAGAAGGTTGTTAAATGTTGTATGGTCACAGAGAAATTAAACATTGCTCCTACTCATGCTTACTCACATGAGAAGCTGTTGAAGCTGTAGTCACACTGAATGCAGCAATCATGTCAGTACATCACAGTAATAGTTGCTCTGAAGAAAAACACAGCGAATAACTACATGAGACACAGCTTTTTGCAACTGGATTGAAGTTTTTCTCCTGGTGTCTTACTCTGATGTCCTAGCAAAATCAGTAGCAAAGCTCCAGAATCCCAATTGTTATTTCTTCTGCCCTAGAAGATGACAAAACTCTGGTAAAACTGTCCCATGCATGCAGTCCTGGCTCTGTTGTGGTTTAGCTGCCTGGATTTTGTTTGTGTTTTCTTCCTTCCCCAAGTTCACACTGTCTGTTGTTAATCTGATTTATTCTCATCTGTCTGATTGCAAATATAGAAACTGAGCTTGGCCTTCTGGCAGCAGAGAAACCACCCCAAATGCCTTGGGAGAAACCAACATCCTTCACAAAGCCTAAAAAGCCACATTTTCTATCTTGAAAATTTTCATTCCTTATTAAGGAAGTAATAAAGGAAGTTCTGGAAATTCCATCATCAGGCACTGAAGATGTAAATGTTCAGAAACAGACAACTCAGTAACGATTTGAGTAAAAGAGTTACTTTTTAATAAAAGATTAAAAAGATGCTGAATCAATTCACCCTCTAGATAGATGACTCGAAGTTTTTTCAGAAGCCAGAAGGGTACAATAAACACTTAGGGCAGTTATACAATTTCCCCTGGACCCTAGATGCTCTTGTAATTGTCAAGTGATACCTCTCGAAACAGGTGTCTTGGAGAAGTGTGTATACATCAGCCATCACAGCCATGAAAGCAAGTGAGAAAAGGAAGTTACATGGGCAGAACTATGGAGAAACTTGATGATGTTGAGTGAAGTGACAATCACAGTTCAACAGTAGCTCTGTCCCTCATTCATACTATAACTCAATGGGAAAACCTGCTTCTGCAAGGCTGTCAGACTAACTTTACGTAAGATGCAGCCTCTTCCACTGGCAGATAAATCCATCTTACGTGACCTGCACAAATATCTAGTGGAACAGATCAGATCTGGTTTTCCAACCACAGCCTCCCAAAGCGTCCATGAAGAAATAGTTGCTTCTTACTCTTCACATTGTCAAACGGCTGCTAACCTCACCAGGGAGTTTGGGATAGCAAGATGAGTTTGCATTAAGCAGGGAAGCAATCCTATTCCCAAAGTGCTTCTCTCATCACAGAGGGAGACAAAGCTCAGTGAGACAATGACCTCAAGGCAGGAATCTCCGAGGGGTTAGCACAGACTATGGTAAGCTCCTGTGGCTTTGCAACATCTTCCAGGATGCCCGAAGCTGCTCTGGATGGCATTCTCCAGGGATAATTATATGTGCTGCCTGATTCCCAGGCCAGGAGAGAAAAAGATAGCAGGCCAGGAGATGTAGTAAAGAGAGAAACAAAGGCACACATGAAGGCATGGTAAGGGAGGAAACAGAAACAATTTGAGGAAAGGGGATGTGATAGACAAGGGGAAAGGAGAATGGTCAGAAATCACAAGAACAGCAGATAATGGTGAAGGCACAATACTGGGGATCTCAGAGCAGAACCTGAGAAGAGTGAACAGGGGCTTTAGTAGAAGCACAGAGGGAATCCACTGGTTTGTTTACTCATGAGTGCTCATTAAATCCTTTTTACACTCCTGTGTCTCTGCACAGCTTCTCACATCATCCCTGTTTATTAAAGTTTTTCCAGCACTTAGGCTGATGGAAGTTATCTCAACAGCCCAAATGACCTGGAGCTAGCTGAGAAGATGTCTGTGATGCTGGATATCTAGCCACTGTATCAGGTGGGGTGCTGCTGTCTGTGTAGACACAGGACAGATCCTGGGTAAGACCACAGTATATGTACTGAACATCACTACAGTGTGTGCACAGCATGACTAATGCCTCCTAGAGGTGGCAATTTTCACTCCATATGTGTTTGCAGGGCACCCACTGTGTTTGCACAGATTTTCATCCAGGAAAACCCAAGAATAAGTATGTCAGCCTTCACTGTGCTTGGGCACTCACACTACAAGGCTAACACATCCAGGATGCAACAGATGGGCTGACTGCACATGGACTACACAACCTGTGTATACTTGTTTCTCTCTGAGAAACCCTGACAGGAAAAATGGCAACCCCATGTGAAGAGTCACTTCAAGTACACAAAGAGCCATTGCACTATTTGCTAATATTTTGCATTAAAAAGTTCCTGTGGATATATGAAGTAACAGAAAATCAAGGCTTCAAGCCTTCAGGTGTTTCCTCTGGGGCCTTTGCAGTGCAGAACTGTGACAGTTTCTCAACTGACACTTGACTGTGGAGCAGAAACTCATTCCACCAGTGTGATCACTATACTGGTGCTTCTTCCCATGCATATTCTCAAGCATAAACAGCAACAAACACACCCTGAGGCAGGGGAAGCTCTGAAGACGAAAAAAAAAAGTATCCACTATCCGTGTGAAGCAAAGCAGCAATGATATGAAGATGCAATCGATAACAGGCCCCCAGGTCTAAGCAGAGCTTTAGAACTTGCTGAAACATTGCTTTAAGTAAGTCTACCAGTATATTTTCTGGTTGGTAGCCAGATCTCACAACTTTGTGCTTGTCACTGTAAGACAGACCCTACAGATCAATC
The DNA here is from genome assembly GCA_013400375.1 of Thinocorus orbignyianus. Lineage (NCBI taxonomy): Eukaryota > Metazoa > Chordata > Aves > Ciconiiformes > Thinocoridae > Thinocorus > Thinocorus orbignyianus. The sequence goes on from VXBW01003700.1 coordinate 1,029,261, forward strand.
ACCCTGCTTGGCAATGTCATGTCAAACTGGGATGACAGTAGATTCCACCAGAACCTGGCGTGGGTGCTTTTATCACTTACTTCACATATGGAAAATCTCATCTATTTTTGCCAAAATTTCATGTGGAAGAACTGGGAAGGATTCAGGAGGAGGAATAGGGGAGAGGTGTGACAGCAGTGTCAGTCTGTCCCATTTCTGACATGTGAAAAAATGGGAATTTCATTTCTCATTCTGTGCTTAGTTCTGACCAAAAGAAAAAAAAAAAGAAAAAAAAAAGTATATAAAAAAGTATATTGCAAGATTGAAGTGTATTAAAAAAAGGGAAGTCTGGATGAAGCTGTTGTGTTCTCAAAAAGTATTTCATTTCTCCCTGAATTTTTTGTTTATGGAGATTATCAATATTTTTGTTGAGTTTCATTCTGACTTGGAACAAAACTGGACTTCAAAATCAGATTTCTTCCTGGAACAGAGTTCTTGTGGCCCTCTCCTGCAGTGCCAAACCAGCGTGGGTTCAAGAGGATCGCACTGCCAAGAGCACAGCTGCTGACTCCACATTTCTGTCTGGGTCTCACTTTCTGAGTCAGTTAATTTTAATACTTGTATAACCCCTAAGTATTTCTTATTCTAAACTAAGGGCATATACGTACAGATGTGAGGTTTCTGTTATGCCAAGATCCAGTAAGACAGAGGGTGTCAGAAGTATGGATAACTGGAAAGCACCAAGCTCACCACTGACATTGCCACCTTGGGGTAAGCAAGGGAACAAGGTACAGGAAAATGAATAAGGCAGAGTTTAAGGCACGAGTAATGGAAGAATCAGGCAGGCAGCCAAGAGGAATAACCTTGACTGATGAACAACAGGATGTGTGATGTCCTTTCATGTGGAACAAAAGCCAAACATGAGACTTTACCCGTGTTCTTTCTGCCTGAAAAACGCCACTGATTACACACAGCAGAGGTGAAGTTAGAAGTCAAACACAAGCCCTCAGTCTTCTCTTTTACAATCACAAACAGGCAACAGACAGAAGAGGATGAAAAATGCAAAATATCCCAGTTGCAACGTAAAGGCCCTGCTAGAGGAATCCTAAATACAAAGACGGGACTGCAGGCACTCAGCAGTTTTCATGTCCTCTTGGGTGTTTGGGAAGGAATCGCCAGAGGGAGAAACTATAAATCTGTGAATTAGTGAGTTTTTGTGCTGACCTAGAGCAGACCCATTCCCCTACTTTCTTTCTTTCTTTTTTTTTTTTTTTTGAGAGTTGAGGGGAATGGTGACAGGCTTGTTTGAAGTCAAACCCTGAGTGAAAACAGATATTAGAAAATCAAGAGATTCCAGCTGAGAAATGGCTTGAAGAGACTCTCCAGAAAAGTGATGGGCTACAACAAGGAGAGCTTTTAAGAGCCGCTCTCAACTGCTCAGCAGCCCACACTGACACAACACAATACTGCACTAACCAGAATAACTGATAGGCCAAACTGCATATAGAAGGGATCTTGGTTCAGTTTTTCACTCACCTGCTTACAGCACTGGACTGCCAGATAGCTTTAAACTTAGTTTCCAGCTGATGTCATTGCTCTTTGGGTTATTCTGGATGGTTCTCTGCTTCTCTGGTTTTACTCAGAAATGTCATCTGAGGATCTGCTCCGCTGAATCATCTACATTCAAGGGGGGTAACGAAAGCATTTCTGATGAATTTTCATTTCTGAATGGAAAGCTAAAAATAATTGCAAACTAGCTGTAATCAGAGCACAAGTATAAATCACTCGTGATTCGTGGTACCAGCATCCAGTGGGAGATCCCCGGGAGGGATTGCTTCCCCAGGGCCCGGGTTTCAATGTGACACTGATGAGTTTGGCTTCTCTCCCATTTCTGTAGAGCATGAGTAAGGCTTCAGCATTCACCTGGGATGTCGAGATCTACAATCAAACTGAACTGTTTAAAACTGTTCCCTTCGTCCCCATAGGAGTTCATTTATTCTTATCTGTGGTAGGAAAGATACCTTTCCCTGTTTTGACTAATATACAAAAATAATAATAAAGCTTTCGCTTTCATTTCTCTTTCCCCTTAAATCCGCTATGTGCTTTGAGCTGTTACAGATTTGAGAAATCTCTGCTAATGCAGGCCCAGGAACATCTTTGTATCTGTAGAGTTATCCAGAGGTTTCTTTCCCTTCCCATTTCACTCTGTGTCTAGGGTATTGTTCTCTTTCTAAGCTACCAATGACTAATTTAAATTGTCCCAATTTTCAGCTCCCTTCTGCTAGCCTCCCCCACTGACCCCAGAGGAATTGCCCAGCAGACTTCCCCTCCTTTCTTTCTCTCACTCTGTCTCCTCACTCAATATCTAATAATTTATGTAAACGAATTCCTCGGTATCAAAACACTGTGGGGGGAGAGGAGGGTCTGACTGATTATGAAGAATATGTGAACAGCTCCAGGAAAACACTGTTTTCCTTTAAATCTCTGTACCCTGCAATGCACCTCCTTAAAACTGCCTTAATCAAGACTCTGTGCACATTAGCCAGTGACACTTAAGCAAACTTAAGATAATGATTTTCAGGTGAACTAGTTTTTCCAGGCAGTAACCATAAGTCACTGATTGCAGTTCAAGCATAGCAGACCGTTTCTAAACCTAAACCCTAAAATTATTTCCACTTATAAGAGCTACTCCTTTAAATGGACACATTCCTTAAAATGACATCTTCCGCTATACTCTTAGATATCATGTGTAGAAGTGTGAAAACAAAGATCATTTGCTGATGTATCTTTGGCATTTGCCAACTTTGAAGGCCTGTAATTGCCAGAAAAGGGTTTTGCTGAGGGACCTGGGAGACCACAATCCCTTTTGCCCACTGGCATCACTGAGAATTTGTTCATTCAATTACACAAAGGTTGATCTATTTCACTGTCTCCTATGGTAGTGTTACGTCGTTCTGTATTCAATTTGTATGCTGCAGACATATCGGGCTTGATGAATGCAGGCAAGAATTTTATTTCATTATCTTAAAACCTTCAAATTACACATGCACAATAAATATTGACAGGGAGGTGAAATGAAGACTTTGCTGCAACTCACAGCAAGAGTTAAAAATGGCAGAAGCAAGTGTGCCAGGGAGGTGTGACAAGACCAGTAGGAAGCCATCTTTTACTGGTGCACTAAGCGGGGACTGATCCCCCCCAAGTGTCCTGCCTAGCATGTAGGGCATGGTCTCCTTGGATCCATCTCCTATATCCTCTAGGGAATGGGGGGATTCTTTTATGTTTCTGCACTCATTAGCAACACCACAAATTACATAAATTCTCTTGTTCGTAATTTGGTGTAGTTTTGCTTTAATTGGTACTAGAAAATAAAAATAGAATCATAAGATAATTCCACCTAGAAAGGACCTCAGGAGTTCTGTAACTCAACTGCCTACTCAAAGCAGGGTCAGCTATGGGATCAGGGGAGATTGCTTGGGGCTTTGTTGAGTCAAGCCTTGAAAACCTCCAGAGATGAAGAATGCACAACCTCTCTGGACAACCTCTGCTTTCAAAAACTCACCTGATCTTGCAGCTAGTCCAGCTGAATAAATTTGAAATTTTTGCAGCCCCCAGAGGCTACAAAAATGTTATGTATTTGTCAAGTCAGATTTTCTAGTTGAGGACTCAGAGCAAGCTGCAGTCTACAAACTGACATCGTCTTGCAATGTCGGGCTTCCAAAAGCTGTGCTGCTGCAAACCCTGGTAAACCCCCACTCCCCAGTGTGTGCAAGGTCCTGTCTCAGAGGTCCTGCCATGATGCTGCAGCCACACTTGGCTCAGTTTTACTGCATATTTCACAGTCAGGAATACCAATGCTTAGAGAAGTTTGTGACTTGCTCCTAGGCAGGTGCAAAGTCACTAAAGAAGATGGGAATTTCCATTCATGGTGCTTAGTGTCATTCTTTATATCTTCTGTCTGGTTTCAGTTTCAGCTGACTTCAGCCCTAGTCTACTCTTAATGGAGTGGACATATGCCATATGGGATGTGAAGTTAACTTCTTAACTCACTCGCTCTTATTGCCTCAGCTTTTTCACTATAGCTATTGAAATTTAGGGTTAATTTATAGATCTTATTCCTAAATCCTAACTGTTTTGATCCTGCTCCCTACAAGACCATCATTCCCTGCTCTTCAAAGCTTTTCTTCAGTGTGTTGTAGGCTGGTGTGAATCAGACCAACTCCAAGAAGCTGCCAGGGGCAGCATCAGGGTTTGCATTTTTATGTGCAGTTCTTTAAATCTGGCAATTAAGATGCCAATAGACAAAGCCCTGCCTCTGGCAGCCCCCTCTGCCCTTCACAGCAAGACATCTGAGCTGCTCATCCATTCGGCTTGCTCATCACCGCAGCCATCAGCATTACATTTTATGGAAACTCTATCACCAACTTCACTTTCCTTAAAATTCTGCCTCGTGCTCCTGGAGCTGTTTGAAAAAGTAGTTTAGGTATTGATGAGTGGGATGGAGGTAAAGTAGAGCAAAAGGGGGAGGGAGGGAGAAAGGGGGCAGAGAACTGGCAGTGATAACCTCATCAGCTTTTCAAGATAAGTCATCTCCACTCACCACTCAGGCTCCCTAATCGCAGAGGAGCACCAAAGAAACTGCAGAATTTATCCATCAGAAATAACCCTTCCTTTGCAGCTGTCACAGGACCATTACCTGTGTCCATGTAACACAGGTCAGCGTAAAGAAAATAATTCTTGCCTGTGAGGAACTTCAGTAATAAAATTTATTTCAAATTGATGCAAAATAAAGTCGATATTCTCACTGAAAGCAAATTTCCCTCTTCCCCCCAAAATAGCATGCTTTGGGATGATCCAAAACCTCTTTTTTAGCCAGAAAACAGAAATGTTTTTATTCCAACATCTTTATTACATGTAATATGTTATTTTAATTCACATTTTTTCTTTAAAAAAAATATTTCCTTTTGGAAATTTTGGTTCCCAAAAAGAGAGGAAATTGTGCCCTGATATCACTGGCATTTTACGAGTTTTCTCCAAAATGAAATTGTCATGAACTCGTTTAACTTCTATAAATATTTTATTTTATCTTAATGAAATCCTGCATTTCAAAGGAACGTGATCCTACTCCATGTCTTCTGATTTTCACTGTGTTAATTATAAAGATGTTTTTGCTAGGCTATTATAAAAAGAACTTTGTGGGGTTTCATTGTAACATTTTCCCAGACCACTCAATGCCAGGAGCAGGCAACGATGATGGGGAAGGTCTTACTGACCATGTTCACCGCTCCAACCTCCTCATTATATTATTTGCATGAGAAAGGAGATAGGAGCTGCTTTGATTTTGCCGCAGGTACTACAACCTTGCCTGAAGTAGGAAGTCTTAATTTGTGTGAAATCTCAGAACCCTGTTTCCTGTAGAGAAGCACGCTCAGCTCTGGCCACGTAGATGTCGCCAGCGCCAACAGGGGCTCTGTGAATCACACAGGCCCCCACAGCGAGCTGAGAACGAATTTCCCCCCAGTTGCCTCTTTGAAGTGCTGCTCGAGCGCAGCCTTCACAGGCCACGAGTGAGCTGACATTTTGTGCAGCTCCTGTTTTGCAAGCGGACTCAAAATAACAGCAAAGGAAGATCTTTGACACTGGCTGATATTGCATGTGGATATAGCTCTAAAAATGCAGGTTTTCCTGGCACAATTTGGCAGAATGAGAGGGAAGCCAGAAATATTCAATTAAGAGAAGTATGGGTATGTGGAAGAACATTGCTTGGTTGGCTGAGCTCTAGTCCTGAATCTGTTTGCTATAACATTTACAGTTAAATCACTGCTGGATTATCTTCCCTGTTTAAAGAAAACTTAAAATCCACTTGCTTTATCTCAGGCTAATTAGTTTGAGGGCTGTGAGGTTGAAGTCAGTGTGTTCTTCTCATAAAACCACTGTCCTCTTCCAAATTCTCTCTTCTGTATGTTGAATCTGTTACTGTTCGTAATTACTTCGTAAATTACTTCCTCTCCACACCCATTTCAGCACTGTTATATCCTCTTCAACCAAAAGTAGCTGAAATAGCTCTAATAGCCTATTTTTACTGTTTCCCAGGACTCGTTTTGCTGGCAGAGTTGAAGGGCTCGCAGAAAGGGAAAAGGAAAAGAGAGTTACAAATTCAGAGGGCAAAATAGCCACTGCCCATGAGAATGTCATCAGCTGGTGGAGATGCTTGCAGACTGAGCATCTATGGCTTAAAATGACTGTTTATGGATTTTTTTAGTTGCTGTTTTGGGGGTCTTGTTTGTGTTTTTACTGCAGGATTACTCCTAATTGTTAACACAATTGAGAAAGAAACCTAAGAACAAAAACTCAGTCCTACATTTATTTAATTCTTTATTGGGCTTCTGGAGGAAGCAGTTTGTGGTGAACAGGGAAGACAAACCTGGAACCTCTGCTGCATCCTGTCTCCTATTTAAGAAGATCTGGGATTCTGCATATATAGAGAAATCCAACAACTTGCCATGTGACCCTGGTAAATTACATAAGCTAAAGTTTTCATAATTTAATGTTGAAAGCTAATCCTTTAATCCATATTTAGGTTCCTGTAATGAACTTGTCTTAAGCGTTATCTGCAGGTGCTCAGACATACTGAAAAATTGATAAAGTATATACTTATTCTTACTTAAGGCACCTGAATTTAAATTTCTTGGCCTTAATGACTTCTCCTTGGTGTTAATGAAGACTTTCATACATTGAAGGGCTCTTCTGATGTTTGTGTAGAAATTTTAAATCATACTTTTCTGTCCCTGCTGAACTTTATGCTTTGAGTACCAAAAGAAGTTGAAAGCAGCAGGAAGGAAATTCTAGCTTTTTTTTTTTTTTTTTTCCTATTCCTTGATAGACATTTTCAGTCAATTTTATTTTTTGCAATATTTGGACCAACCTCCCTCTTCCTATTAACTCTGTATGGGGCTAAGTGATGTTTAGGTTTGACATCTTGTAGAAAGAGACTTGCTGAATGTCATGGTATTGTGGGTGGAGTCACTAGGCTTGTTTGTATACAGATTCTGGCTGAAAAATATGTTTATCCCAACAGTTAAGGTTAATTAATTTAACTCTTTGGTCTCTGCCCCTGGGATTACAGCAACAGGGAAAACATTGTCGTAGAAGCATTTCAACACGATCTGATTAGTTCAGAAGAAGAGGCAATAAACTCCCACCTGACTGTCCCACTAATGGTCCATATGCTCTGGCCTCCTTTCCCCAGGTGCTTCCATCTTCCCAGAGTCACTGGATTGTCTGCCTTAAATGGAGGAGTGACTGTGGGCTTTCAATGTTGTCTAGTAAGTGAAAGGCAAAAGAGGAAACAGGGTTGTAAAGCTGGAAACAAGGAGTAAAGGTGTGCTGATTTCTTTTATCGGACCTTTGCTTAATGTTTCTTCCTTCTATTTCTATTACAGAGGCACCACCCTGACTAGCCCCATCAGGTAATGCAGGATGGATAATAAGGGATTTGGTTACTAATTTTCATGGAACATTGCATAGAATTTGTCAGGAGGGTAGATTTTGGGGTAGGAAGGACCCGGTAAAATTTCAGAGCTTGCACTCCCGAGTACTGCCCATTATCTCTTTCCCCAGCATGGGGCCAAAGCAGTAGTGGCTGAAGGACTGGCATGTCACAAGATTTTGTCTCTGGAACAGCATTTCTCCAAGTGGCTGATAACAGGCTCCGTCTATTCCACTGAGGATGTATTCACAGCCTGCCCTGATACATTTATTATAAACAAAACTAAAGAATGTTAAATTTTGTCTCTAACAAAATGCTATTCTGGCTATTCAGATAAAACAGGTTTGGCTGGAGGTTTTTTAGATGCAGAGCTGCCTTTGCTGTAGGAAATCTCATGTATTAAGGAAAGATCAATACCACAGCTAATGGCCTAAGGTATCAAAAAACCTCACTGGAGGAAATGAGAATGTTGTCTGGAAACCAGATGATGATAATCCCCAGGATAAATGGATTTAGAGATTTCCGAAGCCGTTTTAGTAAACAGAGGGCAGACTTAGGCAGTTATTTCAACAAGTTCCTTTACAAAAGAGAAAGAGATTGCCATTTTCCTGTTTGGTTTTAGTCTTGACATTGATGACTATCAGTGAATATTTATTAACCTCTTAGATGCAGAACAGACCTTTTAATAAAGCGCTCTCTTCTTTTCCGAGAAATCTTACAACACTCATTTTGTCTTGCAAACACTGTCCTCGCATGTGTTGTTGACAGCGGCTGGCAGACAGCCATCGGTTTCCCTGGGGTCGACCAAAGGCAGGTCGAAAACTTGTAAAGGATGCAAAGCAGAGGTCAGACAAGTACCATAAAGCAGAGATCACTCGATTCTGCTCTGCTTTTCATGGCAACAAACCAGAAGGGATTGGGAGAAGAAGTGTTCAGCGTGGCCAGTAAGACCACTCAAACAGCTCTGCTGCCTAAGGTTGGAGGTCCACCTTGCCCACCTAGCCTCGTTCACCTTCTGTCTTACCACCCATGCAACCACCTTATTTGCAAGCTGGTGATGGATCTTCTAGGTTGTTGCTTCTCCTGTGGGAGCTATTTTATGACTTAGTTTGTCTGTGTTGAATTTTCTAGTTGTACTTCTTCGTCTATGAAGATAAAAACACATACAGCATCCAAGATCTGGGAGCTTCTGGTATTTATGCAGATGCTTAGAAACATGCTCTGTGTCACTCCCTGTTCTTCCTCGTATCTTTTTGACTGATGCAGAGCACCGAACTGATACATTTCATTTCCCCCCTCTTTGGATAGAAGCGTATGATCTGCTTTACAGGACTTTAATGGATTATGGTTCATCGGCCAAAATCCCATAACTGACCACAAAAAGGTGAAACACATAAGTCTAAAACACCATAAGTGTCAAAACAGTTTACCTTGTGGTCAGAGCAGGGTCAGCTATGTCCATTCAGCTGACTGAAAGTAACTCACTGAATCAATGCAACACAAAGACATTAGAGGGGGTCCATTTAAAAATTGGAAGGTCCTGTTTTGCCTGGGGTACACTGTGGTGAGTCTTTGACTCACTTTGGTTTCAGATATAAGGAAATTCCCACCAGGATTTCAACTCTGAGCTGAACAAATTATGGTTCAGCCGGCCCTATGTTGTGACTCCCTCCCAGCTGCCAGCTTTCACCAGGTCCCCCTAGATACACACAGGGAACAAGCTGCAAATATGAGATTTATTTCTGGAAGTGCACCCTGCCCTGTGTCTACCATTCTATCTTCTCGTATCATGTGGCAAAAAACATTGACATCCAATAAGAACTGCAGTTAGGAAGAAATCCACAGCTGGATCTTCATTAGTGTATCAGGTACTTGAGAGAGGGCTGTATCACAGGACTGTAGAAAAAGTCAGTTTGCAAGGGACCTCTGGAGGTCTCTAGTTCAACTTTCTGCTTGAGGAAAGTCCAGGAAGAGCAGGTTTCTCCAGGTCTTCTTCAGTAGAGTTTTGGACATCTCAAAGGATGGAGATCACACTGATCGAAAAATGTCCTTCATTTTGGGGAACCTGTTTGATCTTTATCTTTTCCTCCTTATACTGAAACAGCATTTCCTGTGTTGCAGGTAGAATTTGTTTCCTTTTTCTTCTATTTTTGTGCATATTTAAGAAGAGTCTGGCTATGTTTCCTCTACACATCCTCCCCTTACGTGGTTAGATAGCTTTCCCTTCCTCAAGATTCTCTGCATGTGTACATACACACATCTGGCCACGAAGCAGAAGAGGAGACGTAGATCTGGACACACATCTGGCCACGAAGCAGAAGAGGAGACGTAGATCTGGTCCCCCCTTAACTTCTGGAAGAGGACACCAGGCCAACACAGCAGGAAATGGGCATCAGAACACATCTTTCAGACAACCAACCTTGGGTGCGTGTCTGCTGAAGACTGGAGAAAAGAATCCACCACTCAAAGGATCACATACATTTCATCTGAAATCTGATACATAAACTTTGGTGGCTTTTGTTCCGTATCATATTCAAAACATTTTGTGTTTGTTTGCTTATTTTTTTAAAAAAGCAATAAATTCAAAAGGAAAAAGGAGCCTATTGGATAACAGCAATTTTCTCTGATTATAACTCCAAAACAGCACCCTGAGATTGACCAACTCAGATGTATGAGGAAAAAAAATTATCACTGAACTTTTTTTTTTCTCAGACCTTTCCATTTTGTTAAATCTTTCTTGGTCTGTGTCATCGCTTTCCAATGAATTTTTGGTTTTTAGCATGACAGAATGTTAAGAAAAATTCCCCCTGCAACTTTCTCTGCCCATTCACTCAAAACTATGCGTCACTTTTAAGGAATGTTTGCCAGTCTTGATTAAGGTGAGAGGGCAAACAATCTCGGAATGGTCCTTGGAAGTTTATCGTTACAATCTTTCTATTTTAACTCATTTTGTTTGAAAGAGTTGAGCCTCAGTACAATTGATTTCCCAGCTCCCTCGAGTGGGTTCCAATGTTGCTGACAACAGAAAAATTGAATGATTTGTTGACTGTACCTATAGATGCAGCAACCCTCACTCCACGTAGAAGTTTTGCAATATCTTGCAGCCTAAAGCTGGTGTTTTCTGCTTTCTGCTCATGAAGTGGAAGGCTGAAAAGATCAGTATTTAAAAAAAAATAACAAAACTGAAGAAACAGCAAGGCCCCCCAGAGAGCTGTGGGAACAAGGGGATGCAGAGTTAGGAAAGAGCAACTGGGGCAATGTACTGCAGAAATCTCAAGCTACACCCTCGTATTTACATGCTGGACATTGCCATTTTCCACGTGTACCACAGCCCACGCGGTTACAGGGGCAATAATAACCTATCCTTCTCTGTCCCACAGGAGCTCTTTTTCATCAGCCAGCTTTTCTCTCAAATAATTAACGTGATAATGTTAAACTCAGAGCAATTACACCTTGCCCTACTTAGCTTCTCATCTATTTTCTCTGTTTGAGAGTTGCAGAAAAGCCTTTGTGCCTGAAAGCTTGTCTGCTTTTTTCCGGATATCTCTGTTGGTCTAATATATGGTATTACTTCTCTACACTAACTTTTCCTTTTGTGCATCCTTAAAACTTTGTAGTTGTAAGAATACTATCACTACAATATGTTATTATGGCTATTGTATTTCTGGCTGAGCAGTAAGTTTAAGGATCTTGAAGTCATTCAAAATCCCCCAGTATTTCTCACAAAAATAGCAATCTTAGTCCAGATTCCCTGGCCCACTGAGCACAATCTTTACATGATGCTTCAACCGAATTGTAGCTTTTGCTTTCTGTTGTAACTGTCGGTTGTTAAACAGCTGTGATGATTCTCTCCCCGATCCCCCAAGAGATCGAGCTACAAATGAATTATAGATACAATACAAGCAGTCTTAGACATACACTACCCAAAGCCTCTTACATGGTCAGAATCATACGGTTACTGTCCTGTCAGATCTTTGGAATAAAAATCCACAGACTTTGTGAGATGACTCCAATGTATTGATTGCTACAAAGGAGACTGAGAATCTTTGACTTGAAATAAAAAGATATCAGACGTCTGTGATTAAAGATCAGCAAAACCTGAGTGTTGCAGAGAGAGCTTTTAATTGATTCTACTAATGTCTCTCTCTCTGTATGCATACTTGTGCACCAGATGTGCATATGCAAAGTGTTACGATGTATAGATGTACGTATGTGTGTGTCCATATGTAATATCTAAGTGATGAATAAGTGACAGGGCCATAAGAGCCCACACACTGGAGGGTCTAGCTGCTGGGTCTGGTGGCAAGCTCAATGCCAGTCCATGGCCCTTCCTGGCCATCCCAGGCTGTGTCCCATTCTGAATCCCCTCACTGTGACTGATCCTGACCTCACACACACTGGCTGACATCCCAGCCTGTTCCCATCCCCACAGAGGTCCTTGATGCTCAGGACTGGGACTTCCCCCAGCTAGTCCCTGGGCCTGCCCCGCTCCTAGCTTGGGAGTGGTGGTGGGATTGGCTCTGGCTGTCCCTGGAGAGTACCCATGGTCCCAAGCCCCAAAAGGCAGCTAACCTACTCTGGACCCTGACAATGGGCTTATTAGGGAAATAGTAGAAATAGAAAATGGGTAGGGATAGGAGAGTGTATGATAGGATGGAATAAAGAGAAAGGAGGAGAGGAGAGGAGAGGAGAGTTCCCATATGGAAGGAAAAAAAGAAGCAAGAGAAAGAAGAGGGGAGAGAGTGAGAGAAGGAGGAGAGGGAGGAAGAAAGAGGGAACAGAGGAAAAGGGAAGTAAGGACAGGGAAAAAAAAAATGAGAAAAGGAGACAAATAACTACAGAACTGTATAGTGCTAAAGTCTGCTTAGAACTACACATAAGGGTAGACTCCTCCAAAAGAAGAAACAAGGAGATGACAATTAAGACTGAAACTTGGACTCAGTCCAGAAAATGAATTGACTTTGTCAGTCCTGTCCTGTTTTGACCTTTCCATTTTTCAAGGGTAATTAAACACACCAGCTTCAGTTGGAACTTGCTTCAACTAGTGATTCACCTCCTCTGACAAGTTAAAGAGCTAAACAGGAGAGGTCCAAACTGGCTGCCCAAAAAGCCATGTCCGTATTGGTCTAATTTTATGTGGATATAATACCACCAAGTAATTAGCAATAAAAATACCGTGCAAGAACTGCGTATGCTATTAAGATTGAGTAATTTGGTCTTTAACCCGTCTAGCAGCTACCACAAGATGCACTAAGTGACTGAAATCCATATATCTCATTATAATAAATACTTTATAGACCACATCTCAGCCCAAATCACTTTCTATGACATTGTTTTTAAAGCCACTGACAGGTGACAGGGTGATTTTTGTGACTGGCAATTGGAAAGGAAATCTATTGTCATGTTAAAATGAACTCATATCAATAACCAAGTGTTTTCACTTGATCCGTGTCAAATGTCAACAGTCCAATAAACTGGTGACCCTGCTTCAATTTCTGTAGGTCAGAGGATGAAAGACAACTTCTTCCCCATTTTGGGTGCCTATTCACCATTTTTCACGCTCAGGCTGATGCCTACTTGTGAGAAAATTCTCACAGTGGACATCCTGCTATATTTGTTTTGTGGAGAGGCAGAAGACTTTGCTATTTAAGGCTGTAAATCTGGCATTTTCATAAGTGCTGAAACTCACACCTTCACATTTCTTGCTAGATCCCTGCTATATAAGGTGAGCAAAGGTAACCACGCTGCTGATATTTGCAGTAGTCCTCCTTTCGGGACCGTTCCCATCTACACAAGTACCCTTCATCTCTGACATCTGAAGCCAACGCCTTATCCATTCTTGTGTGGCTGTGAATGACAAAGCATCAAAGAAAGCTTCCTAACTGTGAAATTTATTAGACAGGAGAGCAGAGTCCTCTGGGGGAAGTGTTGGAACCAAACTCCACCAGAGGAGGGTTTAGAGCTAAAGGGGATAAAATGTTGTAGGGGGAGATATAGCGTTAAATTACAGTCCTGAAGTGACAGGAATTGAGTAGGTACATAAAACCACTCCCCAAAATAGGGCAGGGAATGGGAAGAGCCTTCCCAGCTCACCAAGCTCTGCCATCATGCTATATGATTTTTTTCATTAATTAATTGCATGCTCTGTCTTAAAATCATTCAGGATTCTCTTCAACCCCTCCCAAGGAGGGAGCCGTCTTAGTGATTAAAGCATCTGGGTCATTCATTCAGGTACCTCTGCAGACATGAGCAGAAGGCCATGCTCAATCCTCTTATAAATGGGTCACAACTATTCAGACAAGAGACTCAAAGGCAAAATGAAGTGATGCCAGCCAAGCCATTTCCATTTGTGCAAGTTTAACACACCTGACGCAATTGATCTCCTAGGAAAAAGTGAGGCTGTTTGCTTCAAAAGTAGTAAGATTTATATGTGCAACTATAGCTCAGTCGAAGCCATCCCATGACCAGAATACTACACCAGAGTCTCACTATCCTCATCGTTAAAAACTTTCTTCTACTTTTCAACTTTTGTTCTTTTGTTCTCTAGACAAAATCTATCTTTAGCTGAAACCACTCTTGCTCTTCACTGGTGTGTATGTAGCCCAGTGCCCATTTATAGATCACAGTCATGTTCTCTCATCCTTAATTGCATTAAAATTAACAAGCCAAGCTGTCTTGGTGTAAGACAGGCACTTCTATTTCCCAGATCCCGATTAAGAAGAAAGTAATGAACAGGGAATGAGTGTTCATTGTATTCTTAAAAACAAAAATTAGTGACATTAGAGGAAATCACAAGGATCTATACCTAAAGAAGCAAAAGGTGATGTTTTTTCCCAGATCTTATAACTGCAGAATTCCCTGCTGCTGCTGAGATGCTGAAAGTTCACATTGGTTCAGAAGGCAAACTGCAAGCAAATTGAGCAAAAGAAGGTATGGGAGGAGATCCAGTAAAAGGAAAAGTCACCTGAAGATGTTAAATGCAAAGATAATGCCTCTTGCTCAGGTAGTCGTTAAATTGAAATTTGCTGAAGACTGACAGTATTTTGGAGAACTATTACACATGCTTATACTATCTTACACTCTTTTTTAAGGTTTTATTCTTGGTCATCATCAGAGACAAGCTATTGCAGTGCATATGCCTTTGTTTTGAATCTTTATCGCTTACCTTATTTTTTTCACAGAATCTGACCCAGTTTGAGCCCACGATTCTTGCAGAAATTTAACTAGCATGGCAGGTGGCTTTCAGATGAGTTTTCAGAGTGTCTCATACAGGGCTATTAAATTCTTTACTCTTCACCAATGAAAATATCTTCCCTGATACAATACAGGCTTATGTTTTGACTCTCAGTTTTCCTGTGATCAGTTCTCCTGCCAAGCCACATCCCCAGCCACTGCAGAACGCCCCAAAGAGTGTGACTTTGCATTTTGAACTGCTGAATTTCATCCCACTGCTGCTTCTGCAGCACTTGTGATCGCTTCCATTTCCCTGTATGATACTTCAGCCTTCTTTGAACCGATCATATTCGTCACTTCTGTGTGATTAGCTGACATTAGTTAATTGTATAACACTCTGGCAGTACCCCCATGAGGGCCACTGTGGTGATGGCATGTCACCGCTACTCACACCCCCTTGCCACCCTGCCCAGACTCAACACTGACAACAAGCAAAACTGGATTTCATTGGAAAACTATAATTAGGCAAAAGCAAAATCAGCAATCGGATATTCTTGATGAATATAGTAGTAGAAATGGTTCTGACCTGTGGAGTCCCAGTCCTTCTCCTGAAGATATAGCTGGTATTTGTAACCTAGGCTTCTTAATTCAGAGGGAAATCCTATTTTTGTCTGGGTTTTCCTCTGTATTTTTGGTACAAAATTTTGCACATTGTTAATTTTGTCTTAGCAGAGGTCAATTGTTGGAACCTCAGATTTTCATAGAACACAAAATCCATTTCACACTTGATTTTACTGCTTCCTCAGCAAGTTGGAGCAGGATTTTTCATTACTGTATGTGTAAAGATGCTTTATAAACAGCAAAGCAACTGTGGCTTATTTTATAACATTTGTATTATTTTTAAAGTACCCTCTACCCACACTTCCGGTCGATTTCCAATTTTGTAACTTTGAATCTATAACCCTCATAAAATTCTAAATTTCCCCATATTTTCCCGTGGTGTCCTAGAAAGCCATCATTAACCACACACCTGAATTACTTTTTGTTCAAAAGAATACATCAGAAAATGACAAGTTAAACCAAATCAGTTACCCTTTGTTGCCTCTGGTTGTTGTTAAGTAATAACCCACATCACACTTTAGATAGCCCAAAGGATTGGGGGGGAAGGGGATGAAAGTGGAGGGAAAAAAACTCAAAATACTTTTTTATAACTACAAAGATAAACAAAATCTGATTTAATCCTACTGTAATTGTCTTTGGAGTCTAACACAAACCTTGGATTGACCTCTTTCTGGGCAAACATAACAAACAGAGCAATTATTAGAATACCAGCCCAGGCTTAAATCCACACACAGGTTTCCAACTGAACATTAAATATCATTCAGTCTTTAAAAAACTGGATCCTACAGTCTTCAGTCAGTTTGTGCCCCTCATCAGCTTTACAGCATCATGAAAATAAAGGACAGGAATTGGATGGACATAGGAAGTTAGACGGGTAGAAAGCTGACCTGTGCTTTCAAGGGATGTTGCCCTTTTAGCCAGGGTATCATCATTAAGACTTTAAAACCCAGTATCATTCGTAGGAGTTCAAAGACTTCTTTTATTCCCACAGCATATTTTTACAGTGTGCTTTGCTTGCCATCTAAATGTTTTTACTCTGGATTTATTGCTTATTATATCTGGTGTGCAATGCTAGCTGCTGATTTTTGCAATTTACGTTTCTTAGACTGTTAAAGCAGACAGAAGTTGTTGCACTGTATGTTATCCTAGAGACTGTAAAATGTGTGATATTTCATTTATGGTAGGATTGGTAGTAATGAGGCTATACATTTAAAAAGAGTAGTATAAACTTTTAATGCTCATACAACCCTTTGAGGAAGATTCACTAAACTGAAAAGCATTGTCCTGTTTCAGTAAGACATCTTAAATATTCGTTCTCTTCTGAAATCAGTTTAAGAATTAAGTATGTTAAAAGACCAAACTGTGAGCTCCAGTTTGTCATAACCATTTGTCACTACTAGTAGATCCTTACAGATGGCCCTGGAACAGTCACGAGGGATTTGAGATTAGGGGAACATGCCTGGTAGTTTCTTCTTTGCTTGCTACCACAGTTTGTTCATCCTGCAACCCGGAAAGAGGCTCCTGAGATACAATCACTATTTGCTTTCTGTATCTCAGACTGGCTCAAATAAGAAAAGCACTCACAAGAGGCTTATTAAAGGCAAAGGTAGAAGACAGCACATGTGCAAGGATGGGGATGAAGAGGGATCCGAAATGCAGTGGGTGGAGGTCCTTTGGTAGGGAAGGGCAGCAGCCCGCATCCCACTTCTGCGTTTTTGCTTGGGCATGAGCCCTTTGCTCTTGGGTGTCTGGAGGCAGCTGTGATGGTTCAGGCAGCAGCTCCCAACCACAGCACAGCAGGCACTGTTGCTGGCACAGTGCCCCAGCAAAAGGTGTAAGAACAGAGCTCTAGTGGCTATTGGGGTGAATTTAAAAAGAACGTGGCCAGCAGGCTGAAGGACGTCACCATCTTCCTCTACTCTGTTCTGGTGAGGCCACATCTGGAGTCCTGTGTCCAGTTCTGGGCTCCCCAGATCAAGAACAACAAGGAACTGCGGGAGAGTCCAGCAGAGGGCTACAAAGATGATCAAGGGGCAGGAGTACCCCTCTTACAAAGAAAGGCTGAGAGACTTGGGTCTTTTTAGCCTGGAGAAGACTGAGAAGGGACCTCATCAATGCTTATCAATATCTAAAAGCAGATGTCAAGAGGAAATATTCCAAACCCACCTGGAAGCATTCCTGTCCAACCAATTCTGGGTGACCTTGCTTTGGCAGGATGTTGGGTAAGATGATCTCCAAAGGTCCTTTCCAACCCCTACCAGTCTGTGATTCTGTATGATAAGGCCCTATTGATTTCAAGCATCTCCAAAGTAGTTCCCTTTTATATTGATCAGACAGACTTTTTGAAGCAGTGCATCATTGCCTCCATTTCCTGAGCTTTTGGTTGACATTTCATTCACGAAAATGAATTCATCCATTCAGGTAGTGTTTGCTGAAGACACAGACAAGTAGGCACACAGATGTGTTTATCATGGTTGGTATGGTCTCAGTTTCTTTATGGGGTACTTCTCTATGCACAGAGCTTGTCAAATGCACAGTTATGCCCAGAGAAGCTGTGGATGCCCCATCCCTGGAAGTGTTCAAAATCAGGCAGGGTGGGGTTTTAAGCAACCTGCTCTAATAGGATGTCCCTGCCCACGGCAGAGGGGTTGGAACTCAAGGTCCCTTCCAACTCTAACCATTCTATGATTCTATCCCTCTTCAATCCATGAGATGGTGTAACCAAAGCCTGAGGAATGAGTCTGAGAGAAAATTCTGCTCTGCTCCATCCTGTGCTTCTGCAAGTGTTCTGGTTTCCAATATATACATTGCTGATGATGTGGTCAATTCTATACAGTTTGGGGATGAATAGTGTCAATAAATTGAGAGTTGCACAGACTGTGTCTGGGTGTCAACTAGATGCAGAGGAGACTTGGGACACGGATTCCATATTACAGAGAAAGACACGTAGGCTTGGCCATTCTGCCACAACTGCTGGTGTTTTGTTTTTTTTAAAAAAAATGATAATTTGCTAAAACAAAAGAAAACAAAAATGGTGGATCCAATATAATTTTGAACGTTCTTATAGATGAGATGGCAGAGAAAAAAATATTGCAGATAGCATCACAATAACAGACCTTTGTATTTTATTTTATGTTTTTATTTTATTCAAATTATCTTGTTATTCGGAAATCTTCATTTGTTAGTTCTGGATCTTTTTGTGGGAAAAGAAGTGAGGCTTGGGGAAAGGGTGAACAACAACCAGCTGTTAACCCATGGCATGGCAAACTTTTATTCATATCATTTCTGCCTGGGCCTCTTCTATCCAAAATAGCCCTCACCAGATTAGGTAAGGCACTCCAGAATTACATACACATCTTCTCATGACAAAAATAATTTCTCAAAATAGATCAAAGATCATAGAAAAGTAAAGCTTTAAAGGGACCTCTTGATTTTATTTAGTCCTGCTCAAAGCTCAGTTCTTCAGACTATTTTTTTTTTTTTTCCCCCACAGGGATTTAAAAAATAAAAGAGGAGGGGATAACTACTTTTTATTCCTGTACTTTGCTTCCCATGAAATTTGAGTGAGTGTCCAGCACTCACTCATCAAGAATCTTTGACTTCATGAACTCTTGCTTGGGCTCAAACCCTCAGAAATTAATATCCACAGCCCCAGAAATCATGAACAATAATCTTAAGAAGATTTTTTTCCTAAAAGCTCCTGGCCAAAATCCTCTTCAGGAAAAGAGTTCCTTAGAAATGCCACGCTACATCCTTAAGGAAAGGAATCAGCTAGCTCATATTTACACAAACATGTATATGCAGTTCCTGTTGAATAGACTTGATAAATATAGGCAAAATAACAACCTTAAATTCTGGAGAACAAGTATTTCCATTAATCACTGTAATTAAAAAAAAATGCAAACTCGGCAATGTAGTTTCGCTTAAATGCTTTCTCAATACACACTGTCACCTGCACCCTCAGTATTTCTCAGACACTATTATTTTCAACGTTCCCTTAACGTATCTCTTAAACAGGTATCTTCTATTTTGCCTCACAAAGGAAACTAATGAATCAAAGCACGAATGTTCTTGAAATAGGTCTTTTAAATGAAACATTAGCTCAGAGCTAGCATGGAGGGCTCTATGTGACTGCTTTGGGCTAGAAGTTAACCTACTGTTCAGAAAAATATAGGAACTGAATATCACAAATAAGCCTTTAATTTGGGTTTAACGAAGGCCATCGTTGTAGGCTGCTGCATTCATCTATTAAAGAGAAACTTGAGGAGAGTTGAAATGGGATCAATTCTGCTGTCATATAGTTAATAAAAGTGAATAATTGTTTACTTATAAATTAAATTCCATGTGGAATTGGCATTTAACAAGGAAAGCTCAGCTTGGCGATTAGATATTGGCTTCAAAGATGAATTGGCATTTTAATAAATATTTTAATTGATGCACCTCCAGTGGCGGATGGCTATCCAAAAATGCAAAGTCTTGCTCACTTCACATGAAGAATGTAAATGCATAACTGAAGGTAAATACCGAAACCTGCATCCTGACCACTTTCTTTGCAACTCTCATTGCTGAACACATAAAACAATCCACCTCTTTGAAGGACTAAGCACATGCAGTCCCTTCTAACTTAGGCAACCACTGACAGCAATCACAGTCTTCTGGAAGGAGACTTATGAGCTTTGGATTCACCTTCATCATTTTCTCATTCCTTGAAGACCTCTTCTGGTTCAAGGGAGAGATCATAGATTTCAATAGTAATGCCACTAGAGGTGCTATTATCTCTCCAAGCAGTAATGCAGGAAAATACAGTCACTGCAGAAATAGAAAAATAACTCCTACATGCATTTCATGCTTATAAAATCTCATTATGGCATATTTCTTTAATTCTCATTTTAGTACAAAAATCTGTATTTCTTCATAGTAAATAAATAAGCCACCACCTCACTTCTGACGTGAATGAAAATTGATAAGTCATGAATTAATAACACTTATTTTTGTTTGTCTCCAGATCAGACATTTCAGAAATCCCATGCCAGATGAGCTGACCATTCTCACTCTGTTTGATGGTTAGAGTTTATGCACAAATTAGTTTTCAATGTCTTTTGATCACATTTTAAGGAGTAGGTTTAAAGTGGTTTCTGGACATACAAGTCTTGATGTCTGGAATGTTGTTTTTAATAAATATCTTCCTGCAAATAGCCTTTCATCTTCATCTGTTACTGTCCTTGAGTAGAAAGCATGAAACTTGCCATAGTTCCTACACATCTGTGTATTTACATGTTCATTTAAAGTAAAATGAAGGAAAGAGGGGGGCACGGTTAGGGAGAGAATCTCATTCCTGCTTTTGCTATTCAGAAAATTACATTGGGCTGATCTTCTAGGGACAACAGTTAATGTCGTTGCCTGTGTCTTATTCCTAACCACAGCCTCTTTCTTCAGGAAGCCAAAATGAAAAACTTCTTTAGTCTTCTGCACCTCCCTACTTACTTATGACATTACATTAATAAAGCATAATATTGCACAGTATTACTCCAGGAGTAAAACTCACTTCTCTCTCCTCTTAGCCCACGTTTTATCACAGCTATGCTGCCTTTCCAAACAAACACGCTAGATCTATGGGATCGTCTCTGCTGTCTCTAACTCCTGTTCTGATTGCTTGACCTCAGAGCCAAGCAATGAATGTAAGTATCCTGACACTAGCTTACAACGAGCTCTTCCAAATAAGCTGTTTAAACCACTGACAAAATGAGTCACTAGACCATCATCAGGACACCGGCTGCAGGAAATGAATGCAGCAAACTGCTTCTACTAGATACCATTTTAGTTAAGGTCAGGACCATGGGTGAAGCCTGAGATGATATGGGGAAGACAGGAAACTGAGCAGCGTACATAAGCTGCGTGGGTACAAAAGCGACAGGGAGGAGGAACCTCCCTACAGTCACTATGAGCAGCTCAGACTGGAGTATTCTGAAGGAGGGAAGTCTAAGAGGTTCTGCCCTATCTCCAACTATAGTTCAATAGTGAATTCTAGAATCAAGTCACTGGTTCAGTCCTAACCCTACTGAGGAGACATTAGGAGCTACTCTGATAGTTGTGTGGTGGTGCAGTACAGGAGGTCACAAGAGCTAGTTTCCTTGCCATCTTCAAATTTGTGGTGCAAAATATGGCACCACTTCCTGGAAAAGTCAGAGGAAGAGAAATGAAATTGGTATCTTCTACCCTCTGTTCTTTTCCCTACCTCCTCTTCCCCCAAGAAAACCCACTTTGAGCTGAGGATGAGGCATCCTTGGAGCTATGAAAAAAGTTTGCTTATGAAGGACTTTTTCAGGTAGTCACATCAGGCATAATATTCTCTTTCTTTAATAAAATATAGAGACATTCCAGTTGGAAATGCCACAAAAACTGCACAACAGATGAGAGAGTTTCCTGCTCAGAGGACCAACCTGGAGCCCTGCTCTGATCTTTTGCCTTGGCTGCCAGCCCAGGTGAGGGTTTGGTCCCAGCTGTTGGATGACTCTGCTGATACCTCCCATAACACCAGCAAGCAATTGCTGTTTTGGTGTGCTTTGTGCCCAACATTAGTTAGTTAAGGCACTGTCCATGCTGTCACACAGCCTATGGAAATGTTTTCTCTGTGTCATAGTCTCACGCACCTTTTATTACATTTTTCCAGAAGATAAAACAAAGTTATTGTCATTTGCTGTGAAAAAATACTGGTAAAAAACGCATCTTGCAGTTTATTTTTTATTTCAGGTTATTTTTATTTCCTTTTAACAAGGAGGAGGAACAGTAGCCATGTAAGTTCAGCTCCTCTGCTCTCCTGTAATCTACCCTTTGATGTAACAAACCAGCAAAAACATATTTCTAATCAAATATAGTTTTCCATCCTTAATCAGCTCAGCTTTAAAATGCAGATCAATGAGATAAGAAAGAGCTGATTTAATTAGCCCAACCTCAGCAATGCCACAGCATATTCTCATTTACAGAAATAATGGGGAGCAAGAGGAAAGAGATTCATCATCATGAAAAGACTAGGGAAGGCAGAGGAAAGCAGGATATTTCCTGTGTTAGCAGAGGGTGATTTTTGCTCTGGCTAAAGAGCCAGCCCATGCTTTATGAGCCATTTAAATAACACTTAGGCCTTGTGCTTTGACCTTTAGCCTAAGGATGAATTTCTTTCACTAAGTAGATATACCTCTAGAAATCATCAGTCTAGGGTTTGATTGATGAGCCAGAGAGACAGCTTCCACCACTTGGTGAATAAAGAAGAGGAAATATGGCAGGCAGGAGCACAGCAATAATGCACATTTATACAGCCGCTTGGGAAAATTCACCCACATGCACTTTATACATCGTACACCTGGGCAAACACTCTTCATGGAGAGCTTCAATGGGAACAGCACAGGGTGGGCTTCCTCACCCTATTACCATCTTATGGGGTCACTACAGGGTCACTTTACCCCTTGAATTTTGGGAGGAGGACAGGGAGGGATGTTGTTTTCTTTGCTTTCTTCCTTCTCACTAGAATGTGGAATTTTCTACTGAGTAAACCTCTTCCTCCCCCCACACTGCACGTACCCTCCAGAACGCGGACACTAATACAACCAGAGCTCTGAGGTATTGCTGTAAAAAATGCTACTCAAAGTGCAAAATCAGTGCAAGTTCTCAGTTTGTTCTTCCTCCTTTGTGGCTTCAGAGCAACAGGCTACTCTCTTACCTCCGCAAGAGGAAAATCAGACCTCTAAATGTCCATCAAGGGCTTTCAGGCAGGCTCCAGCAGCGGCTCAAGACCTAACCTTTGGTGTGGTAGACCCCAACGTTCATACGATTGCAAAGTCAGGCCCAATCCACACAGATCAAGGTATGTCAGCTCCTAATTTGAGTACTAATCCCAGGGATGAAGTTCAACTTCGTGCCTATCCATCATTACAAATGGAGCTAACTTGTGACATCTACACTTGGCAGGCACTGCCTGGGAGATAATAGCTCCTCATGGAGGGGAACCAGCACAGTCTCTGATAACCCTCAAAGCCTTTCTCCTCAGGGATGGGAGCACCAGAGGCAAAGCAATTAACAGAACAATTAACCTGTTAGCCAACCATTCCTCTCTTTTTCTTTTTTTTCCCTCCATGTTCTCAGAGTTGTGTTACTCTACAATGCCTCTAAAAACAACAAGGAAAAGAACTATCCCTCAGATTAGTAGGGCTAAGATCAGGTTCTAACTCTCCATTCCTGCCTCTTACAGGGCTCCAAAGATGCATCCCTATTGTTTCATGTTACCCTGGGGAGTGCTGACATATAATGCTCTGTGCTGTCCTTCTTGCTGGCCATCACTATCTTTGGTGTCAAGGATAGCCTTCAAACTTGTAGATGCACATCTTCTTGAGGCTAGGCAGGTGGAAGAGATTACTGTCTGCTACTCAGCCCCAGGTGGAGAGATATCAGCCTCCATACGTCTATCCTGAGTGATAAACTGCTTATGTGACTGCTCCCTGGCATGCTTCATTCGCAATAGTCAGGAAAAGGCTTACTGTCTGGACTGATTGAGTTGGGTCTAGAGCCCAGAACTCATCATCAGTCTGGGCTCAAGAACATGCCTTGGCTACTTTGAACAGAACAAGAGCCATTTCAGTTACTGACAGCCAAGAGATGAGAGTGGGAGCTTAGAGCTCTTCTCTTCCCTGTGTTCTTCTCCTCTCATGTCTGGTTTGTCTCCCAGATAATAAATCCATCTTTCCATGAAGATTAGACCACTATCACAATTCTATGGTTTCATGATAAACGTTGCCACAAAATATATTGAGACATGCACAAAGGTTTATTAGCTGGGTCCGTGGCTGATGGTGTTCATCAACCCTAAAGGTGAAAGCTAATTTTGGGGGAATACAAAAACACACCTTCCACCCTTTCCCAAACCTCTTTTCCTCCCTCCTGGTGCCTCCATATTGGCTGAGGGGCTCAGCTGTGTCCTGTGGTAGGACCTTTGAGCTGGCTGGGACAGGCTGTGTCCAGCATGAGGCAGCCCTGGTGGCTCCACACACAGGCTCTCCGGCAGCCCCATGGCCAGCAACTGGGCAGAGATACCCCATACCCTTCCCTTTGGCTGCTCCTGTGTTTATTGGGTCTCTGAGCACAACCACAAGGTGAGAAAAGTGGGGGAAAAAGCAGTGAATCTCTTATTGGGAATAATCATCTTCCCATGAGAAACCATCACAAAATCACTGTTGGGGATTTTGGGGGTAAGGCTACGAAAGTAACAGCACGGAAGCAACAGCAGAACAGCAAAAGGGTAAAATATACCCCAGAGGCTCTGGGAAATGCTGCTATAGCGGCCAGGGGAAGGATACAAAGACTGAAGACTTTCAGTACTGCACAAGGCCAAGGTACCTCACCGCTGTGGAGTTTGGCAACGACATGGGTTCAGGGTGGTTCCTCCCCACCTCATCCAGCAGCTTGGTCCTTCATTGTACAAGCCTCAAGTACATGGGGCCAGGCTGCGAATACCACCGGGAGGCACTGCATTTGTGCCTTTAGATACCCACCCTTAGTGCCAGATCTTAGATACAAGTCACCAAAAAGCATCTTGGACACCCAAAGAAAAATCAGCTTCTCCTTTCAAAGCCTTGAAATGAAGTTCTCCATTAGTGACTCCTCATCGCCAAGAAATCTGCAGAATAACACTCACCCCATCCTTAGCACCTGAAGCCTGCACATCCCTCCATTTAGAGGATGCACAATGCTTTTGTTAATTAGAGCCTTAGTTTAATATGAGCTGTCAAAGTTCACTTAACTTCAATTAATTGTTTCTCCTGAGCTTAATTTCTTTAGTTAAGTATTGATTAATCATTGCTTAATTATGCTGGAGTCTCACTGGGTGATATTTCAGTCGCACACTGCAGCAACGCATTGCCTTCCAAAAATACTCTGAGAATCATCAGATATCTTATGCATTGCTATTATTGGGATGACTTTTAATATTTATCTCTTCATGCCTTATTTTCCAAAATGTATATTTAACATGTTGTGTTTAATTCTGCTGGTTTACAACTCATTTTTCTTTATGAGGGTAGGTTTCAGACCAGAGTTTTGCATTGTATAGTGTGGGGAGAAAGGGCTTAGCATCTGGCATCCAGCATCCTGTGCCAGGAGGAGAGGGTAGGAAACAAGTGAATGGTCTCACTGTGGCAGGATACTAACACATTTTAAAAACTAAAAATATTGTTGATATGGTTTTATTCTTTGTACCTTTTAGGTGGCATGCAACAATGTTGACTCTAATACCAGCCATATTTCCTCTAAACCACTTCTAGTCTGAAATCTCAGTCTTTTCTGAAATATCAGGTAGAAAAAACTACGGAGTCCTCCAACTCTCTGTAGCACTTTGACAGCAGTGTAATGTCAGGTTAGACTGCAGATGTCTTAATTCTCACAGATCAGTAAAATAACTATTAAATTTTACTAAGGTCTCTCTTTAATATTTTACCCCAATCAGATGTTAAGTTTTATCTTAAGTGAGAAATTAATCAATTACTATTTCCCCAGCAATAATTTCCCTGAATTCCATTTTGACTTCCAATTTTATCAACTCACAGAAGTATTTTTTATTATTTCCTAAATGAGAAAGAGTCACTTGCCAGAGAACACTTCCTGGGTTGCTATGGTTTTATCACAGTCAAGGGTTAACTTTCTCCCTTTGGCACATGTTCACTTTTTCAGAGATCTCTAAAACTGCTGCTACTAAAATTTCATCTTAAACATGTACTATTCTTTAGAAGTACTAAGCTTTATTTACTACTGTCATCCCAGATGCTCGAAATGAGCACTGGTAGGAATATACTATAAAAAGAGTCATCAAAACGACATCCTTTCCTACAACATTTCACCTACTTGGGTGTGTAAACATCTGGCACCTTGGGAATGCACATCTTTGCTATGTGAAAGACAAGATAAACTGGTAAAAAAAACCCTATTATTATATAGATCATGAAAAACATTGCTGTGTTGTGACGCTGAATGACACAATACAATACGTTTTCCAAAAAGCGATGGATGGATTTGTCAAGTTAAAAAAAAAGAAAGTGCTGACAAAACTATTGCTTAGAACTTGAACAAGTGCTAGCCAAAACAGTTATGGAGTTCAATTAACGTGGTCTTTGTTATTAACCTCTTCTAATTTCTGGATTCTGACTGACAGCAGAAATGAGAAGCCCCACTTCCATAACACAGCTTGCTTGCATGAAATTCATAGCAGTATATAATCACGAAGCTGGAAAGCAAATCTGATGTCGTGCCTCTCATTACAACATCATCTAAACACTGTGTCTGGGTCCAGGTCACTACCATTGTAGGTGCTGAACAAACATGGTCCTGCCCTAATAGGCTTACTGGAGGAGAAGAAACAAAGAATTGGAAAAAGGGTGTTTTGCCCTTCACTCTTTTCCGTACAGGAAACCGAAGCACTGAGAGACAATGTGCAAAATTTCCAAGTGTGATTTGGGGTCGTATTCATTAAAATGATTAGTCATCAATCTTAATTACAAACCCCAGGATCCTGCAGCATGGAAGCCAAGCTCTGTTTCTGGAAGCCAGTGGCAGCAACTAGATGCACATCCCCAGCTTTCTCGTGCTAATGCCTAAACACGACAAACTTCCAATTTCATCAGCTTTCTTGGCTTCAGCCACATCCTCATTACTATATTAAATAATCACTATTATTTAATTATATTGTAACCAGGCTTAGCAGACACAGTCATCAGCCACAGCTGTAGCAGAGGTTTTAGTAGCACAAAATAGACTTCTAAATTTAAGACCGGTGAGGAGAACAGGCAGTTAAGTGGGAAGTATGAGTTTATTATGGCAATCAGCCTGGTCAGAAGGGCTCAGAGCTCCTCCAATCCCCTCCTGTAGACTAAACCTGGCCTGATTAAGGTTAGGGGAGATGGATAAATGTTACATGGTTCTGAGTGTTTACAATATTTCTGTTCACTCCACCAAAGGAGCACACACAAGGTGGGCAGTAGCTCTTCAATCTGTCACATCCGTATTGTCAAACAGAGCACAGTATTGTGCAACTCTGCACCCAGTTATCTGCTGGAGTTTGGACATTTTATCTCCCACTGCATTAATAATGTGACATATCCACATTAAAATAAGAATTAAAAAGAAAAAAAAAAAAGACAGATAAAAATTAAGAGAGCTAATGTTTATTTATTTCACTATACCTTGAAATGAACAAAATTGTATGGCTCCCCAGACTGGGCTGTCTTATCTCTTCTCTTCTCAGGTCTCTGAACCCCTTTCTTCACCCTTCCAGTTCACCAGAGAAAAAGTCAGAAAGGTAAAAAATCCCTACAATTGCCTCTGAACACATACACCAAGAGTAGCATGTGGGAAGCCTGCAGCTCTGCCATGGATTTCTGATCTCTCAGGACCTGGGGTCTGTAAGGTCGGCTGGATTCAGGATACAACATGTTGTAGAGGAAGTACTCTGTTTTGTTCAGAATTTGGGGTTTTTTTTGAGAATTGTTCAGACATGAGAGCAGAGAAAGAAGTTGTAAAAGTCAACGAAGGATCCTTGAGGGACATCATCAGTGCCTGTATATGCAAGTTTGACGTGTAGGCCCTTTTCTCGGCACATTTGCTTTGGACAAAACCATAATAACAGATTCTCAACTTTGAGTGGTAAACATATCTATTAGAATATTAATCCTAAAATGTTTTTATTATTAATAGATAACAAATAAATAACAAATGAAAACTGCAGGTCGCTGTAACTTTATCAGAGTTCTCACCCTAAGAATTTTTTTTCCATTTTGAATGACAATGTGGAAATGACTGTAGTGCAATTTCCTTGCTTGCTTTTCAACTAAATAATTGCTTCATGTGGATTCTGCAGCTTGTTGATAACTAAATTAGTGGCTCTTTTGTAATTGTTTCCCTTTCTATTCCTCTGTCTTTTACTTTAGAGGAGCTACAGTTTTGTTTTGAATACCGCTCTCCTGGTAACAGCAGCATTTTCAGGTGGGCTGGAGCAGAGTGCTGGTTTATGGGTGTTCTGATACAGCCCGGTCAAGCAAAATAAAAGAGAAAGAAATGCAGATAAATTCTGAGGGATCGGACCCTGCCTACCTCAGACACATTATGCAATTCTTCATCCTTTGAGTAGTCTTATTGACTTCAGTGAAAGAAGAAGTTATTGCAGGAGGTGAATAAGAAGTCAGAATTTTACACTAAGTATTTCACTTGGCAAAGAAAGCAACGATCAAACAGGTAACAGACCCCGAGCTGCAGCAGGATGCAAAATTTGCAGTGACAATAAGGACTGAGCAGCCTTTTGTGCCTTTGTGATGGTGCCATCTTATAGAAAGCATTTAATAAACAGCAATAGCTGTGTCTGAATTAAATGAAAGACCCTCTTGTACTAACTGAGAGCCTTCTAATCCTTACAGCAACACAAATAATTCAAAGAAGGCTTGAAGTACCATGATAATGGCACAAGAAGATGGGTATCTCTCTATTATTGTTTTTTTGTGTACCTCAAAGAAAGCTCTGCAGGAAAAATAATGTTGCAAAAAAAAAAAAAAAAAAACAAACACATCTCTTACAAAAAAGCAGATAATTAAAATTTTCCAAAGTTGATAAAAATATGAGTAAAAAAATCTTTTGCTGTATGTTTGTCTTTGAAAGTCTACATTGCCCTTAAAACAATTTTATGGTGGATATTGTGGGCTCTGGATTAACATAAGTGACTGATTGAAAATCTTTATCAGGGTGTTAAGATTAAGGACACAGCTCTTAAGTTCTACAAACGCAAAACTGATTTCAAACAAATAAAGTAATGACAATAGATATCCATGAAACAAAAATAATGTATTCATAAAGCCCTTTTTCAACAGCCAAGACATAAAGTGACGACCACTGAACACATCATCTGCTTTCAAAATTGTATTAAAACTGTTTAAACTAAGGAATATAGGAAAAACTGAAAAAGGAATGAATGAAATACAAGCCTGCTGTACCTGTGGTGTGATTACACTGTCTTCAGTATGGATAAGGCACTGCTTGGTTGACTTTTATGATGTAATTTTGGTTGTGCATGAAGTAAAGAGGATGTGATGCTGGATGAAGGGCTAGAAAGTGTACAGGGCAAAATCTACTCGATTCAGTGCCAGCAAAGCCTGGAGAAAAAAAAGAAAGAAAAAAAAAATTAAAAAAAAAAGTGGAAGGAGAGTATGTTATTCTATATGACCTTATAATAGAAAGAAGCAAAAAAGTGCATGCTCCAGACTGGTGGAAGCCCAAAGCACTGGACAGAGGGACTGGCCCCGAGGATGCTCTCATCTATCCCAGAATAATTCTCTACCTTTTCCTGGTGTATAAATTCAAGTTCAAGGGCCTCCTGATGCCTTGCGCAGTCCCAGCAGCACTCGGGCTGGAGGTGCGGTGGGTGGGAATGCCTGACCCTTCATTTCTCCAATAACCAGGTTAAATCCCCCATGCTTTGTGCCTGTTCTCTGCTCAGGCACAGAGCTGTGTGTCCTTGTCCCTTTGTAGGCAGGGAGTCATACCTCCACATACATACTAAAGCAGAAACATCAGCTCCAATGTATGACGTGCTTTACTCAACATAGAGGGACACTCAAGTACAGCTTCCCCTTATTTTCTGTCATACCTTTAAATCAAGGCTAAACGACGTGAAAAGCAAATAGATTTTAAGCCCTTGTAAACTGACCGGCCAAGCTGAATGGATAAACTGAGATGATTCACCACCATATATTATCCTGGTGTGTTAGAGCTGGCTATATAATAAGTTCACGGCCATCTTGAAATGAGTGGAAAGGTGAATGCTTCCATTGTGATTACTTGGCTGAAAAAATACATGCCAGTAATCCTTCCTCTGCCCTTCTCCACTACTTGATTGCAATATTTTAAGGCTAACAATGGGTAAAATGCTAGGTACTTTTCAGGGAAATCTGCCCAGAATTTTTTCAGAGACTAGTTACTTAGAAACAGAAGGAAAATAATATTTGTATTGAAAATGACTCGCTGATGTAGATAGTCTAGGTTAAAGGACAGCTAGGCACACTTGCACATAAAGCTGCAGCTCCTGCAATCCTGTGACTGGAGAAGAATCTCAGCTTCTCTCCGTCAAGTAAAAGGGAAGGATTCAGTAGGAAATCTCAGTTCACCTGCACGGCTGGCACAAAAGGTTTCAGGAAAATAACCTGAGTGTGTCTGCTAATGTGCCTGAGTGCAGAGCCAAACCGAGACAGCAGCTCTGGTTAGGGTCACCTGGCACAGTCAGTTTTATAAGGTCCTAATTCTATACGCAGCTGTCCTTAAGGGCCTTTAAAGAGCCAGTCCCTGTCTGTCCTAGCAAATGATTATGTAACAGAAGAGGAGGAAGAGGAGGAGCAATGATGCAGAAATTGATTCTCTTCATCCCGAGCATGTCTCAGATGCCACTTCTCCCTTCTCTATTGTAAAAAGAGACACCCCCCAGCTCATCTTTGTGATGAGTAGGAAGAGCAGAACCATTTCTGTGGAAAAGTGTAGCTATCACCCCAAAATAAGGTGAAAACTGCAAAATCTGGATCTAAATGACAATTCAGCAGTTTGAACTACTTATGAAGATACACTGAAGTCTCATTTTGCTGCCCAACTTTGTTATTTGGTTCCTGGAGCACTCTTTGCTCTGGTTATCTATCTGGTGTTGCTGGGAAGGAAATCACAGATGTAGCTTGAGCATTTGCAGTTATCTCCAGGTGAGAAATCTGCTGTGTGGCTGGATGCCATCACTCACCTATCTTGCCATTTGACTGATAGGAGACAGACAAGACAGTCTGGGCTCCCCTCTCCAGCTTCCTTTACTGTTCGGATTCTTGGGCAGTCCAGCCTTGAGGTTGGTTGTAGAAACAGGGTGCTGATGAGAGTCTCACCCATTACGTCCATAGCCTGGTGGTCTGAATTGATTTCCACACTGCAAAAGCACAACAGAAGGAACTTTTCAGAAAGTATCTGAGAGCACCAGCCTGCACAGCAGAAGTAGTAGTTTTGCTGATGAGACTGAACTTTGCAGCTGGAGAGCATAATTTCCATGGAAGAGCACGGTCTGGACATTGTGGGTGTGAGTAAGGAGCTGAATGAACCTCTCGAGTAGTCCCAAGGAGTATTACCCACCATTAATTGATCTGGGAAAATGACAACAGATTCATTACAAAAATACTTTTTGTTCCTGGTCTCTCCAGAAGAAAAGAAAGATGAAGGCACTTTGGAAGACAATCTGTTTCCATGTTATTTCTAGGCCTGATTCACGGGTTCAGGATGATCCAATAAACCTTCTGGCTTTTACATTCTTCTTTGGTACCGAATTATATTGTGTGGGGCTTTTTCTTTTTGCCTGTCATGTTTTGAACAGCTTCTGATGAGATAGATTGGAATCATTTTACTTATTTATAACAGTTGCAGTAAATTTTAAGGTAAATCAGGAGGCTGTTGGACGGGAGTACGCTGTTTCTTTCCCTCCTTGAGTTAGGGCTGTGGAATGTGGGGAGTTGATATTAGGTTCTGGCAATTTAAATCTGTTTAGCAAGGTTCTTAAAAATCTCTGCATGTATATCACAGAGAACCTTTCACATATTGCTTTAAATAATTCAGAACTGCTCCAATATTGTATTAAATAATTCAAGAACAGGACAGGCTTTGTGATTAATGATGTGTACCTGGAATTTCTGCAAATACAGCAAGGAGTCAAAGTATGCACTAGATACAAGTGTCCTGGCACCAGACCCCATTTACTCTTTGCCAAGGCAATAGTACATATGAGAAAACTGGAAAAGTGCCTGCTACTCAATGGAAAACTGACTTAGGCCAACGGTTAATGTGGCGGCTGCTGAACGAGTCTGTTCTTTCTGACAGACAACACTAATTTGGCTGGGAACCTCTATTGTCTTCTGACTCCTATTAATAATCTTCATGAATAGCATTCATGCCTGATGTGAAAATTAAACGGAGGTATAAACATTTCTTCAGGGTTCACCCCAATATTTTACCAGCCCCGATGTGAGAGTACAGAAACAGTGTGCTTTGTAAAGCAAAGCCCATAAGCTTATTCTGCGTGTTAACTTAATCCTAAGGGGCTCTGAGGTTGCTGTTCTTCCAGCTCTGCTTGGGTCTGCTGTCATGAAAAGTGCCTGGAGAGTCTGCCGTCCTTCTGCATTCATTTTTGTGGGGAGATAGAAATGGAGCAGCACTGTTAAAGTAAAAACTTAAACACTAGAATTTCTGAGTTTTCACTCTGTTGACACAGAAACCACTTTCCCTCCTTAATAAAGTTGAAATGAAACATAGTTTAGAAAGTACTATCAACATTTTTGCCTGGGAAATGAATGGATTTCTTTAAGCTTGAAGTATTTTTTTGGTTAAGGGATTTCTCTCAAACACAAGGTAAATCAATGCTACATTGAAATAGGAACAGAGAAACCAAACCCTCCTAAATTTGCTTCCTTTTTTAAATAAATAATGTACTAGTGAGCAGAATGGGATACCCCGCAAGGAGATTACAGATATCAGCACTATTGGAAATGCTCTGTAGATATCTTTATAGGAGTCTGAAATGGTGCTCCCAGACCAGCTGCCTCAGTGAGCTGCCGTTTTACAAACATCAAAAGAAACCAGCTAATTTTATTGGATTTTGGATGTTTTCAATAGAAAGACTCCACAGGGGATACACTGATTTGTGTCCAGGTTTAATATTTAAACACATTCATGATTCCTGGAGGAACAGACGGGGGGAAATAAGAGGACTGCTGCTGTGGCAACTGTATTTAGTATGCCATGGCTAGTATATTCCCCTATACAAGCCTCTCTGTCCCAGCAGCAGCCGGTAGCCTCAGGGCCATATGGACTTGTTGTGGGACCAGCTTGGTTGAAACACATTTTTAGAGATTCTGAGCTGCACAGGTGATCTTGACTTCAGATGTACAGACTGGGGGGTGTTACTGTAAGGCTTTTATTTAAAAGGAGCTGCATCACAGAAGGAAACTCAGGTTTTCAAAGGCAGGGACAAAAGTCAAGGCATACCGAATGACTGGTGTCTAGAAAAAGCTCTCTGTACACATTTGCATTTAAATTGCAGCAGCCACTGCAAATCGCCTGCACAAGTCTTTATTTTGGTGGTTTTGAGATCCATGCTAGAATAAACTTCAGAATCTTTTTGCTTAGGCTGGCTGCAAAATGCTGCTCACTCTTTCTTATTAAAATCAAAGAAAAGATGACTGATTAAAGCGTCTCTGGGGTAGTGTCGGGGGTGAAGCATCTTCTTCAAATAAGAGGGGAAGATGTTAATTGTCCATCCCTGCAGATTAACTGAAGGAACCATAGGATTCCTTTTGTGTTTCAGGGCAGCAAAGATAGGAAGGAAAGAGAGAGGATACTGTATGTCAGCCACTTTTGGGTTTTGATGGAGCGTTTGCTTTCTGTAAAGAATTAATAATTCAGCCACCCGCACCCCATAATGATTTAAATGACAGTCTTCCTGTTATTATAAAGTGATCTCTCAAAGGAATAAATAAAGTTGACAAAAATAATCTTCATCAGTGTTGACACTGATTACTCCAGACTGAACTCCCTCACTCGTGGGGCTCGTCCACCTTTAAATGTCATCATGAGATGACACCTGTCTATCCTGTTGTCAGTCTGAACAGAGAATAAGCCTCTGTTCCCAGTGGCTTCTTTTCCCAGCAAGACCTATTCTAAGTCATAAAGCACAGGATGACAAGTCTTAAACCACCATTCCTTGCTATTCACTCTATCTCATAGTAAGAGGGGGGAAAACCACCAAAGAAGGGAAGTGAGGGGGAACTTTATGGGATGTACGGCAGATAAATTTAAAACAAATAAAATGTTGAATGTTGGGTCTGTAAAATTTATTTCTGCAAAAGGCCATGTAAAACAATGATGTGACAGAAAACATTGTCACCAGCAACGCTTTAGATTAATCAGCAGTGGGGATTCACTAGCCAGCTACTTCTGCTGTATATCAAGGACAACTGGCCATGTGGCTCTGTGCTTCAAAAGACTGGTCTGCTGGCAGACATTGTCTCATTTTTATTGTTGATTGTCCATCTTTCAGAATAACAGGCTCAGAAGACCATAGATACTGCCATATCGAGTGAAATCAAAGGCCTAACTAATCCTGAAGCAAAAGAAAGCCTGAGAAGAGGATCAGCCTGTTGAGAACCCAAATCATGGCTGGCCTCTGCGACATGGCTCATCTGAAACAAAGATGAGAATGACATTCAGACTTTCTGAACAAGCCAAAAATACCCTCTTCCTTAGTCAGAAAATAATAAAGTACTTCCTGATGACTTCCAGTTGTTTTATTAAATTTCCACCACCGGGAAAACATGTTTCAAAATGTGATTGTTCACTGAAAGAGATCTTTATTATTATTTTTTTCTATTTTTACTGTGGTTCACATTTCATTGCATTACAATAAATTGTTATAGTGGCCTCATGTTTCTTTCTCTTTGAGAGTGCCTCAGATATTAACAGTTCATCTGCCACAGAGCAGCTTAACCAGCCTCCCCTGCCCAACAGCACAAAAGCGAATGGTTATGGATACTCTGTGATACCAACTGACATACCCTCAGGGCAGTATATGCATTTATAATTTAATTCCCAGTGAGTTATTTCTTGGTGTTGAACGGTTTTCTGTGCGGGTAAGAAATCCTATTTCTGCTCCCAGATGGATAGGTCGGATAAAGGGCCTGCCTGGCTCTGTACCTTTTGTCCCATGCACAGCAAGGCAGGCAGGACAACCTCTGTCACTGCATGGGTTCTCTACCTTGGACGGGCTGCTGAGAGGTGAGGAAACACTCTCCAGGAGTCCCACCTTACTGGTGCCAGCAGACACACTCTGGCAGACAGTGCAGTCATTGTGTAGTAAAAGAAAACATACATAGAAACATTCAGGTTGAAAAAGACCCTTGGGATCGTTGAGTCCAAACACCTACCCTACTCTACAAAGTTCTCCCCTACACCATATCCCCCACCACCACATCTAAACGACTCTTATACACACATCTATATGCCTATAGAAGTCCTTTCAGAGAAGTGCAATGAAGCTGGTGAGGGGTCTGGAGAGTAAACCATGTGAGGAGAGGCTGAATAAGCTGGGGTTGTTCAGCATGGAGGAGGCTGAGGGGAGACCTTATCCCTCTCTACAACTACTAGAAAGGAGGTTGTAGAGAGAGGTGAGGTCAGCCTCTTCTCCCAAGTCACAGGCAATAGGAAAAGGGGAAATGACCTCAAGTTGCGCCAGGGGAGCTTCAGATTAGATNGGAGGTTGTAGAGAGAGGTGGGGTCAGCCTCTTCTCCCAAGTCACAGGCAATAGGAAAAGGGGAAATGACCTCAAGTTGCGCCAGGGGAGCTTCAGATTAGATATCAGGAGAAATTTTTCCACTGAAAGGGTTATGAAGCATTGGAATGGGCTGCCCAGGGAAGTGGTTGAAGCACCATCTCTGGAGGTATTCAAAAGATGGGCTGACATAGTGCTCAGTGACATGGTTTAGTGATGGTTTCTTTTTTTATCAGTTGGGTTGATGACTGGAATAGATGATCTCAAAGGTCCCTTGCAATGTAGACAATTCTATGATTCTTTGATTCTATGAATACATAGAATATTACATTAATTAGCATAGCAGATTTCAGACATATATTGAGGGGCTTTTTGCCATTATCTTGTCCCTTTTCCTGTCTGCCATCTCACTTCTTTGAAGCGCTGAAGGTGTATTGCAGTTCAGACGGGCCTTTTCGGATACTGTTCATGTACAAATGAAAGAAAGAGCCAGTTCCTCTGAGCTGCCTCCAAATGTAAATTAAGAACATGTTTGACAGCAGCAGGAGTACCATGTTCATATTTTGCATGTATTAAAAAAGAGCCTTCCCCGTTTTGTTCTAATACCCTGCTAGTCAAGAACTTCAGGCAAGAACTACAAAGAATTAAAATGGTTTTACATCTCTCCCAGCTCCTCAAGCAGCAGTGCTATGCTGTAACTGCACACATTGCTCAGACAAGATATTAGCAGCAGGTAACTCCACAATTATGGGACAACAGTGTACCACGGCCTCCAGAAATACCCTTGTTAGTTTGTTTTTTTGGAGGAGAGGCTAAGCCCTCTACAGAAAAAAAAAATACCAAAACAACCAACCCATTTTAATAAACAAATAAATAGGATTATCTGAGCTTCCTGGGTTACCATCATGCCTTTCTCAGAAAGGCAGTAAGCATACCTTTGACACCTAATTAACACTATAAAAGAGACTAAACATATTGGTATAGTACTAAGATTTTCTTCACTCTAGTTGCAGTGTCATGACTGAATAAAAAGGACTGATGTCTGGCTTTAAAAAAGGAGGAGGGGGAGGAGGCATCGGTGAGAGAAAGGAATTACCCATTGATTTATTCTTTTACTTAACAGCAAAGGGGATTGAGCAATTTAAGGTCAGCTGCATATTGCTCAGCTGGCCTCAGATCCTGCAAAATTACCAGCATTGTGTGTTGCAATAAATTGCATACTTTTGCCAGTGCTGTTTGTTTGAAATATGCGTGAAATGAAGAGGGAAATAGCTACGGCCAGCACTAAGGACTGTTCTGATCTGCCTAGAAGGTGAACGGGAGACAAAGTGGACTGTTTTGTCTTGCCTAGCAATATGAGTGCCCCTCAAATGCAGCAGCAGTCCCAGTGCTGTCCCATTACTGCCTCCAGCAGCCCCAGTACCAGCCACACACATGGTCAGGCTGGTCAGGAGGGACACTGGCAACCCCAGCTGCTCCTCCACTGACTCACCCCAAAGGGGTCGGTTTTGAATCTTTGCAGAGTTTGTGTGTTGTCACTGAACAGATTTGTCCTTCAGGCTGCTCAGTCATCACCCTTGTGGATGCGTTTAATGCTAAGAGCCCCAAAAAACCTCACCCTATGCAAAAGGTATAGATTAAACACTGAGGTGTGGCTCAGCCAAGGCAGTACATCACACAAAAAGCAGGTTACTGACAGTCCACGTAACTTTCCAGACTAATGACTCCCTCATCAGTCCAGGAAAACATATCCTGTTGCTCCAGAAGGTCAAACTGGCCTTTATTTTCCTTCTGGCAATGCAAGTGCTGATTATAGTGCAGTATCCAAGACAGGTAATTCATGTCAAAAGGTGGAGAAAGTGGCTTTGCTTATTGATGTGTTGTCATCGCAACGTTCAGCCTTTCTGTTCATAGCTATTCATGTGAGTTACAGCAAACAATGCTCACTCCTGGCATTAACTTGCTCCCCAGGCAGCTATTACTCAAAATGCACAATGACCTACGGGACACCAAAAGATTTGCCATTGGTCTATTGACCAGGGGCAGCCTTGTATTGCACCGGGTAATGAAGTAGCATCAAAAGACATTTTTCCAGAGAAATTTACCAGGTTGGCAACCCACAAGGATAAAATCCTCCACTTACTCACCCGTTAGGCTGCTTTTGACAACATCCAGTGCTGCGCTGACCCCCAGGAAGGGAACAATACCTTCAGTATTTCCAATACTGAAGGCTCTGGGGCAGAAACATTTGTTGGAACATCTCGTCATAGGCAAGAAGGACAATTTCACCATATCTCCGTTTTGTTAAAGGATTATTACTAAGAATAATGGAATAGGTTGCTAACACCTCTCTTCAAAACACAAGGCAAATAACATCCTGGTTCACTTCCACAATGGCCAAAGGAAAAAGATGTCAGAGATTTGGTGAGTGTCACTATGAATCTCACAGTTCTGTGATTTTTCCTCTATTCCTGGCCCAGGAAAGACAGATTAAGTCCCTGTATAGCTTGATAAAAATGATCCACTTACGTTTACTAATTAGACCCTCAATGAAATCTCCATACTCTCTCAGAGTGACCTGATCATGGTAGCCATCACAGGTGATAGATTTCAATGAGTCTGACACCAGTTTAACACAACTTACTATTAACTCTGAGTTGAATGCAGAATGTAAAACTGATTTTCTTAGCAGATATCTAGAGGCTAAGGAGACCTGGGTGGTGCCGGAAGCAATGTCAGCAAAAGTGCTCACATGTAAAAGAAACCCCTGGGGACCACCACAAACAGGACTGTGGTTTGCTATTTTATCTTTGACATTATCCTTTCACGGCTTGTCTAGACAAAAACCAGTATTCTGAAAGCCCATGAGACAGCAGGAGCAGTTGTTGCAACCCTACAACTGACTTTCCTTCCAACTTTGACTCCTATCACCAGTCACGGGTTTTAATGATTGGTTGAACTTGCAGAAGCAACACAAATTGCCCTGAATATCCTTATCACATATGATAGTAGACATCATTGTGATACGTGACAGCAAATGCACAGAGCTGTCACCCAGGCCTCCTCTTCCAGGGGAGCTTCCTCTAAAGAAGAACTCCCCAGTGTCGCCCAGAGTTCTGAAGGTCTGGAGGAAGCTCTTCAAGAGCTATGCAAAATATTTGGCACAGTCGCACACACTTAGCAGTACTCAAAAAAATGCCACTTGTGTAACTGACAGACCTCTGGAAGTGGCTTTTGATTTGTTGCAACAACACAATTTTTTCAAAGTTTCCAAGATTTTTGTGATTTTTAGAGGGAAAGGACATTTCTTGTCACTTCTATGTGTAAGCTGCCTACAGCTCCATATTACTTGGGGTATAAAGCAGATGAGCAAAAGGCCTTTAAACTAGTGTTGTTGCACCTCTGATCTTGATTGATGTTGACACCAATTAGCAGAAAAGGAATCTTCGAGACAAAGGAAAAGAAGATTTTATTAAACCCTAAATGCCAAGAGTCAGAATTCAATGCAAAATTCATTAGTGCTTATGGCAGGAGTCCTACCAGCTATTGCCAAGGGGTTAACGGGAAATAAAAATTACATAAATAAGATTCTCAGGACTTATAAAACCTAACTTGAACAGTAAATGCATTTGGGTGATTTTAGCTTGCTATTCTATACTCCTTACTTGTAAAGGCTGCTCTGCTACACTCACTAGTTTTAATCAGAGGCAGCTCCTACTGAAACCATTGTGTTTCTCTGAATGAAAAGCACAGAGAAAAACAGAGGTCATATTTTTTTCATGCAGTCCTAAATCAATTTTTGTAAGTAAAACATACACCAGGTAGAGGAAGAGGTCTTCACATGGAAAAATATACATTTAAAATGTATAAATGTATACACGTGTAAATGTATTAATCCATAAGTATATAAATGCATATATATATGGAAAAGAAATCTAATCTTAAATTCCTGGCTCATGTAGAGAGTGACACAACATCAATGATACTTGTCTTTGAAGATTTTTACCCATTAACAATTGCTCAGAAAAATAAAGGAACTTCGCAAGTTTCCTTATATTGTATCACCAATAACTCCCAGTTTAATAAAGCCCTGAAACAATATCTGAATGTTTTGTAAAAGCAAAGATTAAATATGCTTTGTTATGAACCAGAAACAAGATTGTGAGCATTAGGAGTCTGGAGAACATTGAGCACCTGTTCTGTAAGAGAAGTGTCACATCTTCCTGTTATTCTAATGTACAGATCTTACAGCAACTGTTTTGCAGCAGGAACGAACACTGGGATAACTTGAGGCAGTTCCTTCCTATGGCTTGTGTTCACAGCACTCAGAAATCGTCTCGCACTCATGACTCTCCATGTTCACTAGATCACATTTTGCTTCCCAACACTAAGCTCTTCAGTTTTACAAGGAAAATCATAGGTCCTAGCTCCTGAAGACTCAGCTTTTACCTGCCCAGAGACACACCTGCAGATTTTTTATTCCTGTCTCCTTACTGGGTGTCTGAGCTTTCAGTTCAAAGGACTGCACACTTGAAAACTAATTTCTTATAACTCTATCCAATGATAATTCAATTTCAATGTGTCTTAAGACATGTTCTT
This sequence comes from Thinocorus orbignyianus, assembly GCA_013400375.1. NCBI lineage: Eukaryota > Metazoa > Chordata > Aves > Ciconiiformes > Thinocoridae > Thinocorus > Thinocorus orbignyianus. The sequence continues at coordinate 1,069,479 of VXBW01003700.1, forward strand.
CCACTGACAGAGGATGCTGATGACCATCACGTTACACCTACGTGTCAGAAGCCTCAGGGCAAATGTTGACTCTGAATTTACCTTCCAGTCTCATTTACTGCATCAAATGTCATCAGAGTTTTTGACAGCAGCATCCTAGACTCATAGCTAGAAATGGACTGCCATTTTCTGTTTGTTGCCAACATTAGGGATTTGGTTTATATATCTCTCATCTTTTGGGGTCATCTTCTGGGGTTAAGCACTGCACTTCTGTGTTTCACTTTAAAGGTGGACTGTTATTTTCCAGAAAAGACTTAATCCCAGCTTTATTTCAAGAATTAAAGCCTCCCATTGCTGTCTTTGCATTGCTTTTTCCTGCCCTCCAACCAACCATTCTCCCTTTTTCAACACATACCTGTTGTCTCCCCGCCTCTTCTGGCAGGGGTTTATTATCTTGTTATAGATTCGAACAACTTGCCATGCAGTGCGAGCTTTGGTCTCTGATTGGGGCTAAGCACTGCTCATGTTTTAAAAATCCTTGAAGGTTGCATATAAAAAAAAAAAAAAANCACACTGTGCTCTGTTGTTAAATCACACACTGTGAAAATTGGTGAGCCTGGAAACTCTGATTGGAGAAAAGAGAATAATTCTGAAAATGGGGATGTGGGATTTCAAGGAATATTTTATATAGTCTCCTACTCTTAACTGGTACTCTTTTGCCTCGGTTTCTTCTCAGTCCTTTTCAGCTACACTATGCTCTCACAGTGTTTACACGTTCTGTAAATGAAGACGGATGTCCACTCACTGATGATGGGTATCTAAGCTGCTCTGTTTCATGGGCCTTGATTATACTTCCTAATGTACCATTTTTAGAAGAGAGTCATACAGCAGAATCATAGAATAGAATCATAGAACAGAATCGTAGAATGATTTGGTTTGGAAGGGACCTTGAAAGGTCAGCTAGTCCAACCCCTCTGTAAGAAGCAGGGACATCTTCAACTAGAAGGAGTTGTTCAGAGCCCCACCCAGCCTGACCTTGAGTGTTTCCAGGGTCGGGGCATCTACCACCTCTCTGGAAAAACTGGGCCAGTGTTTCGCCACCCTCATCATAAAAAAATTCTTCCTTATCTTTACTATAGCAAACCTTTTTCAACTAAACATGTAAATAGAAAGCATGTTCGTGTTGTGAGTGTAAAACTCATCTAGCAAAACCTCAGCACTGGAGCTGGAGCCGCATGCCACCAACCTTCATTGGTCCTTCAACAGCAAGTAAAAAAAAAGAAATTGTAGAAAGCTGTTCCCTCCTCTAAAGGGCCTCAGCAACAAAATATTGAGGAGTGTCTGACCAAGAATTAGAGACTGTGACTGCTGTCTGTTCATGTACATAACAATTGAGAAAACATATATTCAGAGAAGTATTATGCATTATTTCAACCTCTGCAACCTCTAGAAGGGGCTCTCCTCTGGTGTTCACAGAATTGTGGGGAAATGTTTGAGAAATGAGTAAATTAAATCTATTTTTGTTCTCTTTCTCTTGCTTCTTGATGAGGAAAAGATAGGAAAAACCTTCTTGTGGAAGTAGAACTTGTAAATCTGTCTATCAGAACTATGCTGGAGAACTCCTTGGAGGACTAGAGGGGGGTGTTGGCAAATTTGAAATAAAGGCACATTGATTGATCACACAATAGATATGTTCTCAGTTAGGTAACAAAATAAGAAGGAATTATTGGTTAAAAATCTATTTGCAGGGAGTGAGATCTGTTTCAATATTATGCCTCAATTCTGTTAGTTCTTCCTTTACTACAAACAAAGAAGACAAGACTTCATAGGATTTCAAGTTTATGGTGCATCCACAGGAATAATTTAATGCTTTCTGATGCAGAAAAAAGGCAAAATTTATAACTCTGCCCCTTTTCTCACTCTGGAGTTACCAGTAAACAGTCATGCAGAGAACAGAAAATGAAAATTGAGTGTTTTTCATAGGTATTCATATAAAACAGGACCCCAGCAGAAATGCTTACATTGCAATGCCTGTCAGATTCTATGAATACACAAATCCTGCTAAATGCCTAATATAACAACTACAGGCGCACCTAGTTGTGCATGCTGTCAGTTATTTCTAAAAGGCCTCTTATCAGGACCACGATTGACAATAATATCTGCAAATGTCGAAGGGCTGTCAAACAAGAAATCATCATCCAGCTGTGTGATAATTGTAACTGCCACCTTCTAAGTCTACAAGCAAAACACAAGGGGATAAACAGCTACCACCAGGACACCAAGGATGAACCTGACCAGAGAAAAAATATGTGGGCGAAACAGTAGGGTTATTATTAAGCCTGATCCTGTGGTCATTGCTGGTAAAGAACAGCAGGAGTCTACCTAGAGGTGTTACCAGCATTTCTGTTACTGCAGTCTGTGCATCATCAAACCGAATGGGCTGGTTTGATTGTGGAAAACCACCAGTCGCTGCCAGTAATCCTAACAGCTACCATTTCAGCTGATGCTTTGACACAGGTCACAATGGGTGGAAATGGCAAAAGTATGGACATGGGCATGCTTTGAATCTAGTCCATGATCCAAACTGTCTTCAGTCGTGTCTGGCAAAAATAAGTGCAACAATCTATATTAGGCCTCTGTCACCAACACCATTGCTAGACAGAGAAAGGTGTTACAATAGGTCCCATGAACATGCATAACGTCTTCTAAAAAGCATGGAAACTTTTAGTCTCCATGCTGCACTGTGGCATGGGGCTCCACAGTTTAGCTGCAGATCGTAACAATTGTCAGATATAGGAAATATGAACAGGATTTTCTTGACCTGTAAAGTAACTTATTGAGTGAGGATTTTTTTTTTTTCTGACATGACAGAAGATGAAAGTCATGCTCCATAAAACATGTAGATGTAATCCATGGCAGTAGAAAAGCACCAATAATTAGTCAGAACCTCTCTATTCACTGAGAAAATGAAGACATATACCATCAGTGCAAACCAATCTTTTGAGTATCCAAAGTGTGTAAATTTGACCTAAAGTGTAAAATACACAGTAAGTGACAATAATTTCAGAACATTGACTATTTTGAGTCAGTCATTTGAGGAATTAATTCTTTCAAGAATGATAAAACTGCTGGTCTTGACGACATCTGACAGCGGAGGAGATAAAATACCTTGGCTGAATGAGAAATATCTGAGTTCTCTGACCATTTATTGTGCATTGCTGTCAGTGTGTTAGTGCATGTCTGTCATGGCACTCCAAAAATAAGAGAAGGGTGCTTCAGAGCCAAAGAACAGTAGGCCTGTGTCCATACGGCGTAACTTCACAAATGGCATTAGCATCTGATCTTAATTAAATTAGCTATCACCATTTGCTAAATGGCTCCTAATACCAGAGCAAGCTGGACTGCTCCCAGAAAGTCCCTGCTGTTTAAGTGCTTAACATCACTGAGCAGTTCCAAGAGAGCCTTGGGAGGGCATGGACAGAGACTCTATGCCTGTAGATCCATCAGCATCTGCTCATGACATTGTAAAAAATCCAAAGGATGTAATTATCTGTAATTATTAAATTACACAAATTGATCATCACTCCATAGGGATTTCACACTGAAAAGTTTACATAAAACAATGCGAGAAATAGAGCCAGTGGTGCAGACAGCATTATGACCTATCAGAAAATGGTACTTGTACCGATATTTTTAGCATCTGTCAAAATATTAGCATCTGTAAAAATAAGTAACCAACCTATGATCATAGAAAATCTTATTTCTTGTAGGTGACTTAGGCACCTGAAGAAAAATTAAGACTTCAGTTGTAAGGACTGCATGCAAAATCAAAGCCACATTGACCTAAACAACTTTCCTGGATATCTGATTAGCACATCCGAAGCCAACTGTATATGAATTCACGTTAAACATATGCAAGTGCCCTCCACCTTTAGACCCAATAAGCTACTAGACAATTTTGTGCATCCAAGATTGAGGGTAATTCACTCACGACTGGCACCTGGTCTTTCTGGGTATTGGACTAAATCGCACACATTTTTGAAGACCAGAGAAATCAAAATGCAAAATGAGTGCCTGTAAGAGCTCAGTTTCTGAATGGAAGTGTGGGGGAGATGAGGAGACTGATGGAAACCAAATAATGCTGTGAATTGCTGAACTTGCATGGTACCACTCAATACCTGCACTTGTGCTCTGTGTGGGAAAGATCGGGGTTTGCAGACTTAGATAGGCTACAATGGATCAAAATGGCTGGATATCTTGGATAAGACAAAAATCCGTGTGTCTTTCAGGGCACCATCCTATCTGATATCATGAAAGCACTGGCTATTGCCAGAGAACATGCGTTACATGTTTATGATGGTGCTGTAAAGTTTTCTAGCTACAGCAGAAATACAAAAGCTGTTGCAGCTATGTAATTTGAACTGTACAATATAGCCAATAGGGTATTTAAAAATAGTATAAATTAAAAAAAAAAAAACCTGGTTTGCCTCTGGAAATTGATTGGACAACTTGGAGACCTCACACAAGAGTCAGCTGGAAGAATGAAGACATACAGAAATATGCTTATTACATAAACACAGAAACGTGTGAACACAGGGACTGGTTGAACCAGTACAGCACATCATGGCCTGTGGCATCATGAAAGCGTTGTAAAATCCTAAGGATTTAGCCTAGGCATCCCATGGGTTCATCTCTTACGTTCATTTCATGAAACGGTATCAGAAAACAAGCACAGGACGTACAACGGGAAAAAAGAAGTACAGAGATAGCTGTGCAGGTATGGATGGATAAACAACTCTTTTCTTCCCTTTCTGCAAATCAGAACAAAGGCAAAAGACTGCAAAGCCTTTTTCAAACCCCAACAGTCCTTGACAGGAAAGAGAAAATAATGCCCTAATTGCCAAAAATGGCAAGGAGAGGAAAGAGGGCAGAATGTCACGGTTACAATTTGTTTCCAATTCATTCTCTCTCTCCAAGGTTCCTTCTGCCCTTTAAGAAATCTGTACTTAAAAAATAATGGACTAGACAATTTCCAAACCAGGAGCCTGGTATAATTCATTTTAATGCCACTCCAGTTGGCTGGGCAATACAATAGATCATCCCATTGCGAGAGAACCCTTTGGTCCGGACTATGTATCAGACTGAACTTCTGGATATATAGCATATTTATCACGACTATACTGTCACACAAGGTTATCACGCTGGTATGCAATACTTCTCCATCTCCCTCTGTGACTTTGGTTCTTTTAGCCAAAATGGAGCTAATCAACATTAAAAGGAAAAAAAAAAAAAGGATGCTGACTTTTTTGGAGTCAGAGGCCCAGAGTTAATTATCAGCCATGTCACACTCAGGGAAGGTATCAGCACACAGTAGTTTCACATAATCTTCGAGGCTATTTTTCTTAGCATGATCCAGTGTTTAGTCTTGGAAAGATGTGATGTATTATACTTAGTTTCAGCTATACCAGATACCCTTCACTATTTTTTCTGTTTAGAACAAGCTCAATGAATAAACAGAGGCTTTCTTTTTTGCTAAGTTTATTCCACTCAACATAGAAAACCAAGAAAATTCTGCATCATTTCGGGCCCAGATCCAGTGACAAAATACTTGGAACACATCAGTCTTGGGATCACTTACTGTTCCTCTACTAGAAAACCAAGCTGAAAGGTCCAGGATATCACAGGAGTCGGGTCAAAAACCCTGGGATCAGAAAAAGTGTCATAACTAATTAAAACTGTGTTTTGGAAGACACTCACTCAGTACTTGATATTTCCATTGCTTTCAAGGGAAGTCAGTGCTCTGAACTTCTGACAAATCAGGTCATTTATTCAAGCTCTTTACTGTGAACTAAGGTCTCTGAATTTAGCTCTGACTGCTACCATGGACTTTGATGTAAGAGGTTTAAAATATATGAGGGTAACAGGAATAAAATCCTCTTTTGCTCAAAGGTCATTGTCAATAGTGTTTATTTTTTCTGGTCTTGTTTTCTCTTCCAGCATAAATGCATTTTTGTCTATAAGTGACAAGTTTGACCAGACCAGCATTGATTAAACCAAACTCACAGACTCACTCGATATTTCAATGATTGAGGATCGCTAGGGGAAAAGAAATATTTATTTTTTTACCTCTCCTTCCATTTCCAGCTAGGAACGAAGCCAGCAGTGACAAAAATCTGCTTCACAAAAGTCTTTCTATCAGGAAAACCTCGTGAATCCCCTAAGAAAGCCTATTCTCATAAGCATCCCACCTTGTTCCAATGAGTTTTTGAGATCTGAAGAGTTGAGTGGAGGTCCCTTCTGGCTTTCAAGATTATTGCAAACTCTCTGCCTCTTATTTATTTCCTCTCCTTAACATTCACAGCACTGCAGCCAACACTTCTTATCCGTTATCATTCAGGCTGTGTATCTATTTACCAACAGTCCTTAGCCTTTTTCATCATATCTCTAATTCTTAAGGCCTTCTGTTGCTCCTTCCCGCCTATATTTATGATTTTATTTTTACCCTTTCCCCTTTATTCTGCCCTCATGCGCTTTCCTTGAGCTAACTCTTACTTCTGCTCCATCAGGACTGTATCACCCTCTTGTTTTTGCTCAGATTCCTTCACTTCCCATCCCCTTGACAGAATTCTCCCTCGATTCTCCGCAAGAACCAGAGCTACAGTTATGGAGTGCAGCCCTGCTGGGCAGTTCAACCGAGTTATATTTGGGTAGGGCTTCACAGCACACCAACCACACTGTGATAGCTGGTCATGTTCACACTCCCACCTCCCAGCAGCTGTGAGCTGGTGTATTCTTCTGCGAGAGAGTTGTTACTCCAGCACAAGATCCTGCTGGATTTCTAAGGAAGAGGAGAACAAGACTTGGAAGTAGTGAGGAAAAAGCAGGAAGAAGGCAATGAGAAATGCAAGTTGTGTGGCTGGAACAACCCATGTTTTGTTACTGCTCCTGTGAAGTGACAGCAACAGGAGTAACAGTACTCTGCTCTTACTACTTTTTAAGAAAATTGCTATTTGCAGCATGGAGGATAGTGTGGCCACCAACATCTAGTAAGCATCTCTCCAGCAGGCTGCGGCCCCTTCAGTGTGGCTGTTTCTGGGCAATAGGAAGGTGGCATCAAGATGGTCTGCTGTGGCATGGACTTACTGCATGTGTTGTCCCACAAATGCCTCATGGCAGCTGGAGACAGAGAGTAAAAGTCAGAGGAGAGACTTGGTAGCACTTTCACCTGTCTGTAGCAGGGGCCGGGGCTCTTTCATGCTGAGCCAGCCTCCCAGGTCAGCTTCAAGACCAGCAAAGGACAATTTGATTTCACCTAGGAATTTTTTCCTGGGATACAGGCTTGAAAAATGTAAGGTTGGAAAGAGCAAAAACATCTTATCTGGGGAGAGATGACTGGAAAACTGATGTCTCAATGCACTCAACTGCTATATTCTTCATCATGGTAAAATTCACATTTAGTTCAGTGAGAGCGGACTTTGGCCAAAACCAGGCAAAGCCCTATTTCTTGGGTTGCGTAGCTATGTGCAAAATGAAGAGCCTATCCAGGCAAATCTCATATTATACTGGTGTTAGAAATGTGTTCCTAGGGCAGCATTTCTCACATAGAGGTTCCTAAAGAGCAGTGGTCCCTAAGATGTTCTGGTTCTTGGCTGTACCTTACCCAGGAAGCCATGGACCAAGTAAACAGGCTGAAGCTCTTTGATCTTAAAGGTCTCTTCCAACCTAAACGATTCTATTCCGTGAAAAGATTTGGCTCCTGCAGATTCATCCCCCTGCAGGGTGCTTCACTGAGTCAGAACTCAGGTCAGATGGTCACAGCAGGCAACTGGGATCCAAGAGTTTTTGCACTGGCACATTATCCTTAAACACTGGCATAAAACAGTTGACAGTTCTGTGCTTCACTCAACAGGAGCATAGTTAGCATCACTTGAAATAAAAGACAGCACGTTAAGTGAGAAATGCTTTAAATTTGTGAAAACGTCAAGTGTCATAGCACAGTGGAACAAGATTCCCAGTTTGTTTGTATTGATAGATATGAAGAGCAGGGCTCCTGCCATCTCACATTTTCAGGGTAATTGCTAAAAGAGAAAATTATCTATTTGTCAGGTCAACTCATTAAACAAATTGAGACTTTGAACTACTTGATTTGGGTGCAAATTTAATCAGGGACTGAAGGGGTGAATTAACACAGAACACACTTCCTATTTTCTGCCCTCGGGCCATTTTAGATATTACAGTAACACAATATTCCTATTGTTATTTTATAAGCTAGCTGAAAATCAGCATCACTCTGTGTGCTTCTTTTCCACGGTGAACAGGGGGAGCACTAATTCATACATCTGTAGTTAAGATGCATTTGAAAAAGTAAACAGAGAGTGCAAAGGGCTTAAATGTCTCCCACCTGTACTAATTCCAGCAGTAGGAGGACAGGGAGCATGGTGCAGACCTGCTGATATGGTCACTTTGGGGTGCCTTTTGCTGTTCAGGACTTTGACATAATCAGGCAGAAGTGCAGAGCGCCAAGACCTCTCTACCTCCCTCCCATCTCACTGCTGGCACGGTTAATGCTCCTGCCCTGCATAAAGTGGTCCTGGCTCCATAAGTGCACCCCAACTTGAGTTTTTCCAAGGATTCGTTTCAGTATGTGAACAAAATCAATCCTACTCATTGCAATTAGTCAGCCAGTAAATAAATGATGTGTCCTGTCATTGCAGGCTTTTTTGTCACATTGCAGAATACCTAGAAATTTTCTTAAAGCACTTGCAGTCCTCTGTTTCTTTCTTCTCAACAGTTAAAACTTTTTTACTTTTGTTTAACCACAGAGTGTTTGTTCAAGGCATACTTCTGTGCTGACCAGAATCTGTGCTGTATTTACAAAGTAAACGCCAATACAAAGAGCGCTCGCTGTAATGAACAGTGTTTGGAGCAAAAAGTCTAATGAGTATAGATGCTATCAAAGCTGTTCTCTTGCTCAGAAGTGAATGTTAATGCCAATTACTCATGTTTCTTGATTAAACTCTCTCCGAACATTAAGTACTGCAGAAAAAAAAAAAATAATTCCATCACAAAATATTGCAGTTGAGTCAGAAGCTGGTACCAAGGATCTAGGGACAAAGTGTACTTTGTGTTGTGGTTGTTCAGTGATTATTACCATTAAAGAGCCTTGGATGGGATTTATAGAAGAGATCTGTGTTGGGTATTCCAGTGGATCACAGTCAAGTAAGTGGGCACCAGGGTAAGATGTGCCTCCAGGGCAAGGGAAGTGATTACATGAGTAAATGAAGGGCATTTTACATGGAGAAACAGAAGGTTCCACTAAAGGTGTGTGGGTATCATATAAACCAGGTAGAAATTTCTCTTAGTTCGAGTTGCGTTACTGCCTCAGTTTGACTGGATCCACATCCATTACTTTATGTGATAAACCATTCTGGGGTTCATCTGCAACATTTATTTTCTAACAATATTTTGATACGATACAAAAGGGGCAGGTAGACCTCAGTGTATCTCTATACAAGAGTGCTGGAATTAGGGGAAAGGCACTAACCAGCAAGTAAAGTCAACATCATGTTTCCCATCGAGGCTATGGGAATGCATGTTTGGTTTCTATTCATCAAATCAGAGTTTGTGAGCAGAAGGGATGATTAAATAGTCTATTCCCAGCCATCTTCTCTGTCTCAAGCCATCACACTTCATACAACCATCACTACCTTGAGCTGCGACACAGTGACACCCCAAACCAGCCCTGGCAATACTGATCCACAGTGGGTGTAATATTTGGAAATGACAATAGCAGGAAAGTTTAGAGTTTAAATAAAACTGAAGGTGGTTGGTGGAAGAGCTGCTCTTCCTTTCTGGATTCAACCTGAGCCAAAATCTTCCATCCAAAGTCTTGAGGGCCATGTGAGCATCCAGGACCTGCTGAAGCTGCCTTTCAGCCAGCACCGCATCAGAGCATTGCTCATCAGAAGAGTTCACAGATAAACAGATGTTTTATAAAAAAGATGGGGGCAGAGGAGTGGCAGGAATGGGGAAGTGTCTCACCCAGGGACAGGCAGGAACCCATTAGCAGAGCTGGAAAAGGCCACGGATGCCCCAGTTCCGAACATTGTGCTTTAAATATTTAACTACACAACGTTTATCCCATTTATTACTGATAGATCACAGCACCTGGCATAAATAATGCTTTACACTTTGAAAATATCACTTCATAAATCTTCATGACAGGTGTGTGCAGTGGGTGGGTAACCAGCATTACCCCAGCATCACCAAACTGGGATGCTCACGCATCACCATAGGTACAGACAAAACTTCTGAAAGATGTACCTACAGCAGTGGGGTTATGGAGAGCCCAAAGGCCAACAAATGCCCAGAGAAATCTCTCCACAGACCTTGCAAATAGCAGAACGCAGTGAGTTACATCAAAAGCTTTGGCTGTTTGAGGATAATTTGCAAGAAGTAGTGACTCCAGCTGAGCAGATAATTCACTAGGAACAGTTTAGCTAAATGACCTCCAATGGGAGGAGGCGACCAGCGAGGTGGCTGGGCTGGGCCAAGGCTGGGGAACAAAGTCCCAGAGCACCAGGGATGCCTGGACACCCTGCCAGCTCATGCCAAGCCTCCGATCAGCACGACTGCGACCAACAGCACTACAATTCTCACACAAATTTAAGTTAGCAGGAGAAAAAGAAAGAGATTGGAAGTAATGGGGGACATATGAATCACATCTGCAAGTCTCTGTGTAATTTAGTTTTGAAATGTAAGACTTAAACTAATGTATTCCTTGGCCAAAAGTTATTCTAGCTCCTCTAGGCAGGTAGTAATAGAAAGAAATGTGATCTTTTTGATTAAGACAGAACATTTACTGCCACTGGGAAGTGCTGCACATAATGTACCGTGGGGACGTGGTGCTTTCTGCAATTTCTGCTACAACTGCAGTATCTTACAGTAAACCTTCAAAAGTACAGTGTATGAGAAGTCCCAAATTATCCTCATTAACTGCATTTATACAACAGAGCACCTATCTGTTCAGGTGTTAGAGGTGCTTCCAGTAAAATAAATTAAGATTAAGTCCCGATTCTGCTTCCCAAACACCCCATTTAAATCTAGACAACTTGCCCTACTTCTGTAGCATGATTCCAGATTTAAATCTATTCAACAATGCTCTTAAATTTATGTCATACTTGGGCATTTGAGTGTTTCTACCGGTGTCATCAGGGCTGCTCTCCCAAGCTTTAAATTCTCCAGTATCTGAGAATTTAACCATGTGCCAGGGACTGAAAACTGACCTCCAAGGCCTAAAACAACAGACTGTCAGAAATCTGAAAGTTAATTAAAAAAAANACTTGGAACCTGCAATGTTTAGAAAACCATCCAGTCCTGGGGGAAAAAAGGAGAGCTGAAGTCTGTGAATGTGCACCTCGTTTTCAAATACTCCAGTATTTAGTGCTGCCGCAGGATACCATAGTACTGGAGCTGCACAGAGAGAGGCTGTGTCTCTGGATCCCCAAAAGCTTTTTTTCACACTTCAGATTTTCACGCTTAAGATTTCCACTTATCTATAGCTACTTAAACACCCTACAAATTCCAGCATTATCTGCAATCTACTACTAGGGAAAGCAATGTGCAGGAAAGAGGAATAGCTTACCTAAGGCCTTATAACATACTCAAACACTAGGAAAAGACACTTGTGTATCCATCTATTCTACTGCCATAAACAGGGGAAAAAACTAGATGTATTTGGCAATAACCTTTTAAGGTTTTTCTTGCCATTCAGGCTCATGCAGGAAATGGAAATTTCCTGTTCCTGTCAACCTGAAATGCCTCCAAGGTCACAACTGCTCAGATGGAAGACAGTAAATACCACAGCCTTATTCTCTTAATGCACACAAGAAAGAGGTAAACTCAACCTGGCTTTATAACTTTACTTTGGGATCATCTTTATAGTCCAGGTAACTCCCAGCTCAGCCAATGCAGGATGCTTAAGTGATATTGTCATATGAATAATAAATCTTAACTTGGGACCAAGCAGCACAAACGGTGCTGTAAAAAGCTGCTTCAGAGATCTGTACAACCACAGGAGGAAGATTTGCCTGGCCGTGGACATCCCAGGTTGCCCAGAGAGGGCACATGGATACTTGCCTTGCTGTCTGCAGGCAGGTCTTTGACCACCTTCTCTCACACTGCTCTTTGGACCATGTACCTGATGTACACGTTGATTTCTTCCTTGAATAACCATCCCCCTAATTAAGCTGAATGCTGCTTCATTCAGCCGGCTTGTAAAAGCTGCATTCATTATTCAGAGTTCTCCAGATCTGAGGGAACTGAAGGGAAACAAAAATAAAGCTCCTCACAGAAATTAACATCCACCCTGCTGGTCTGCAGAGACTCAACTTGAGGTGCAGCCCAGCTCCCCCTCATCATTTGTTGTCACCTGCAAATGGAAGTGGGAAGAGTTGGAGGCTGATCACCCACCAGGAGGACCAGGGACTCATCTTTTAGAGTGGCCAAAGCCGAGGGACATGGGGACAGTGCTTAGATGGGACCAAGGGAAGAAGAAATAGTCACAGCCCTTCCAGGTGGTTGGTGCTGATTCTCCCACCTCCTTTGCCAAAGCATGGCAGATGCTGCCCACAGAGCAGATGTCAGCCCCCAGCTGTTGTCCTGCTGAGCTCCAACAGGCTGGAGAACAGGGCTGGGCTTTCTGGCCCCTAGCTGCTTCATGGATTGGAGAACTGGAAGGAAACATTATACTCTTTCTCCCCTCTCTCTCCCACCTGCTTGTGCATTAGTCACAAGCCAGAACAGCATCAAAGCCTTTGTGTTTGCATCATCTCACCCCCTCAGGAAGGATGGAATCCGGTCGAGGCTCACAAGAAAGTGGCAACCCAGCCATTTGGCGAGGCTACACACAAATTGCCCAGCCTTGGCGACAGATTAGAGTGGGTGCCTCAACAGGGCTCCGTCTTTATCATCTTTTCTTTTAGAGACTGCTGAAAAAAAACACCGATCGGTCAGTGCAAGAAGAGAAGATGGAACCAGCCAAATATAACCCCATAATGGAACAATAGAGATCAGGAGTAGAAAAGACCAATTTGCAGCCAGACATGTGAAATATAAATTGAATACAGTGAGTCAGAACAAGCCGAAAACTTTTCACCAAGAGTGTTGATATTTCATTCCACATTTCCCAAGTATTTTGACTATCCCCGTACTGGTCCCTGCAAAATGAAAGGAAGTTGCTGTGGGACCTCTTCCCCTCTTCCCTTTCTGGTCTCCCCACCTCAGGGCCCTATGTCTGCATTTTCCTGCTCCCAGAGGAGTGTCTCACACCCAACACCAGGCCTTTCCTACGTGCAGCCCTCTGCATCTCAGCCCTCAACAGCAGTATTTGCTGGAAGGAAAACTTCCACTCATTGATGGACCTACTTACCAAAGTGAACCGACTTCTATCATCTCCTTCGTAACCCACACTTTGGGCTGGTTTTAAATTTCTCTGATTAAGTAGAGAAGAGATCTGAAGGCAGCTGTCACAGATCACCTCCAGCTTGGTTTCTTTCTACCTCCTTGTTTTTATGGATCTAGGTTTCCTTTCTTACTTTTTTTTTCCTAAATAAAAAAGCCTCCAAGCAAAATGATCTGTTTCAGCTTGAACAAAACACCCTTTTAAATCTAAGTGATAGTTTTTGAACATGCAGAAAAAATAAAACAGCTTATTTTAGGTTGACCCAAAAAACAAAGTCAACTGTCCTCATCAGATTAATGTAAAGATCATGTGAAGATTTTTCCCCACAGTACCTAAGAGCTGTAACTAGACAGTACAATTTCTAATTGCACAGACTTAATTTCCCAAATTTTTACTAAATTAATCATTTTTTGTCTCTCCATAGGCATCCATAAGGAGCGGGCTTTAGGAGGAGTATTCACTGAAACTTTTTTAATAAATATGACTATATTCAGAATTTTTCACATTTCTGAACATATACACTTTCACATGCAGGCGTGCACATTAAACTTATTAGTGTTTTTTAAAAGAACTTACTAAATAGTTCTGGACAAAATCGCAAATTCAGAGCTGTTTCAGGAGCGCTTATATTTGCTTTAATCATGACGGAGCTGTTTGACGCTGTTCTCAGTCTGTGACTAGACTGTTATTTTTTTCATGCAGAGAAATAGCAAATATTAATGACTCAAATCCAAATCTAACCATTCAGCCAACTATTCATAGACATTAAGTGGAGGTCAAGTTTTCATTAATAACTGGCAATAGTTTGTACATTTGTAAGCTACATAATAAGACCCCATAAATAATATTAAACAGAATTTAGACTTCAGCATCTGAAATTCAAAATTCAGCTTTCTGATACTGTGACACACTCCTCAGGAGTCTGGCTTTGCTGGCCAACAAGTAATGACATCAGCAGTGGGGTTATCAGGCATCCCATTTCCATTATTCACACATGTAAAAATCCACATTCTTCTATATGAGATTTGTCAAACTTAACATGATGCCTGTATCAGCTCCATTTGCCTTTTTAAAGAAAAATGATTGCAAAGTGATGGCAGATCTAAGCAAAACCTTAGTTTACAGAGATCAAGGCATTTTCAGAGGGTCTCAGGTATTACAAGCTTGATACCGCAGATGTAGCATGTTGTAAAGGTGGTATGAACAGATGAGCAACCTAAAATAATAAGAGGAAACCAGGCTATGGAGCGTGCTTACACGGAGGGAAATCAACTGATACAAAAGAGAGCACAGGTCTCAGCACAGACAGATAAACAGAGATGCCAGAGCTGGCCAGGCGCAGTAAGGCAGGGAAGAGCGACAGCAGAAACAGAGTCCTTCAGGCTACAAGATAAACTGTCGGAAAACACACTGAATTCTCATTTCAGAAGTACCTGAGCTGCTTAGTCTGTGTCCTTTGCAAAAGTAAGAGAAGGAGCCGGCGAGGTTTGTGGAGTTGCAGAGGACTATGGGGCAGGACTGAAATAGTGCATGGGACAGTGATGGAGGCACCTACATCTCTGAGGAACGATGCTCTCCTGGTATGCAACATCAGTGACAAATACCCTTCCAACAGCACCAAAGAATCCAATCTGTATAAATGATAGATTTAGTTTTTTCATCCTCAAGTTCCAGAAGTGGAAACACCAGGGTTTTCATAGAGTGAAGTGCCCTAGTGAGTGAAGAACAGCATTTCATGGGGACACCAGATGGGCAGGACTGAGGAAAGCTGTCTCCCCTACAAGTGACAAGAGTTAGTTATCTCCCCTTTCTCAGCCTTTGTGTTTCCAAAGGCCTCCTGCCTCACCACCCCTGGGTTTTCCTACAAATTACCCTTCTGTGTTAATATCCAAAGAAAAAAAAAAAAAAATAAACAGAATGCAAATTTTCAACTGCAAAAATACAAACAGCCAAATTCTGGTTTTCTTTTTTTTTTTTTTTCCCCCCTAAGCTGGTCACTAAATACAGGGACATGTCACAAGCTGGTCCCCGCTTCATCCATGACCCTCTGGGTCTACTTTCATGAAGGCAGAGCCTCCAGGAGGAAGGCACACTTGCGGGGAGAGGCTCTGGCTGAGGCTGGAGGATAAACTTCTCTTTAGATAAGTGACAGAAGGGACAACTGCGTGTCTCAGAAATCTGCAGCACCTGTCACAGCAGGAAAGCAGCGAGGCTAAATCATTGGATGAACAGCAGTGCCCAGAAGCGCTGGAGATGTTCACTCCCTTGGGCCACCTCTTCTCACATGTGGCCACCTCTGCACTGAGGGCATGCAGGGCTGGGATGAGCATCCCCAGTGAACCCAACCAGATGCCCATCACTTCTTCCTGAGCCACGAAACACAGCCCACGGGCATCCGCTGCCGAGTTGGGAATAACACAGCTCTGCTGAGGCCGTCTGCAGCCCCGCGGGGGACTCAACAACCCCTCGGTGCCATGTCACATGTAGTGAATCAAATTGGTTCCACAGGAAAATTGCTCCAAAGATGCTGTCATGGACAGACGCCTAAAGTGCAACTTGTCTTTTAGACTGCAAATTTTCTAAGGGGGAAAAAAAAAAAAAAAAAAAAAAAAAAAAAAAACCCATCATGCTTTTTAAGGGCTTGGAAAGCATCTTGTGTGTGACAGGTGCTGCTGTGAATAAATGACAGGCTCCGTCAGACCCAGTGACTTGCAGGTTCCTCCTGCCCAGGTGGCACCTGAGCTAATGATATTGGGGCCTGTGTACCCCATTACCCATCCCTGGAGCCAGCTGCTCCCCACACCTGCAAAATCTGGGCAGAAAACAGTTCTCTTACAGATTTCCTCTCTGACTAGTGGGACGGGATGACTCCTGCTTCTGCTGCCCAAGAGGAAGTTATACCTGACAGGAGCTGAGCGTCAAGTAGAATTTCCAACACTGTGAAATGGCTTTTATTTTTTTTTCTTTTTTTTTATTTTTCCCCTCAAAGTTAAACTTTGCACAGTTTGAAACCAACTCTGGGAGAAGATGGCAACAGCTGAAGGAGTTTGGCTAGAAACTGTGTTACCTCTTGATCCATCACCGCTGTGTAACAGCTCCGTGCACAGACTCACGGCTCGTTTGAAGGTGGTTGGGATGGCTTCGGGCTTTTGGCTTTTTTATGCAAGCAGATTTTCGTGCTTTGATATCTTCTCTGACATGACTTTTGATCCAGGGGAGGTGATGCTGACACTTTTTTCACTGGGAATATTTTATTTGTGTACAGTGCTGCCAGAGCAGTGCAGTCGCCCGAGTTATTTCGGTGGAGCTCTTTCACAAAGATACAGCCTAATAAATGTGTTAAAAAGTGAGAGTTCTTCACACTGCAGTCAGGGTGCCTGTCCTGGGCTGGACCAAGCCATCACAGGTCATCCCCCCGCAAGGCAGAGGACCATCAGATGTGATCCAAAAGGACAAGGAGAGAAGGGGCAGCACAGTACAGCACAGACTGGTCTGGGGATCTGTGCAGTGAGAAAGGCATTTTGGAATAGTCAGATTATTCCCTCCCCACCCCTCCACCCCCCAAAAAAAAAGGGAATGATGTTTCAAGCTGGCAGTCTGGCAAGATTTTGGGAAAAGTGAAGAAACCCTGGTGGAAAGTCTGCACTTTGCTGTCCCTGCCAGGGTAAATCGGCACAGGGAATGAGGGTCACCAGCCAAGTAATGCTTTGTGCCTCAGGGAGCCCCCTGCTGAAGGACTTTCAGGTAATTGAGAAAGTCAAACATCCAAATTCCTGCTAAAAATGAGGGTGTACTACCTTCATCAAGCGTTTTTAGCTACAAAGGGGATTGTTCATAAAGGCAGAAGGAATTAAAGGATGTGCTATTTAATGGGCCAGATTGATGTGCACACTGATGAGATATACTCCAAATTGACTAAATGTCTGTTTTGGCTGATATAGTTTCTCTTTTCCTTTTTTTCCCTGGCCAATGTCATCTGTGATTTTTTTGTTTGTAAGCCATGTCCTTTGCTGCGACCCCAGCCAGAACTGACAGTAGCCAAGTATAAGGTGTGCTTAAAAATAAAATAAATTTAAAAAAGAAAGAAAGAAAAAGAAAGAAAAAAGCCAAAGTCACTATATGCCCTAATTTATACCATTCTAAGGCCCATTGAAGCAAATGAATTGTCTGCAAATGTAAGTCTCATCCCACCTAAAATACATCCCAGCCTGACTGCATGCAGTATAAGGACTCACCAGGGCACAATATAAATTATACCAAGTATTTAACCAGCACAGCTGACCTCCATGCTAACCGAAGGAGAGAAAGGGGACTGAACACCATCATTTTCTCTTTCCTTTCCTAAACTGAACACTTAGTCTATTTTTGGGGGGCGAGGGGAGAGGGTGATGGCATGAAAGCACAGTAGCTTGGAGTCAGTAGGCGTTACAAAGAGCTAATCTAGTCTGGGTTTATATTCACGCAACTTTCCCGGTTGATACCTCTGCAGTGGGATGTCCACCAGGGTCAGCCTTGCACAGGTTTACCTTAGGAAGCAAAAACTACCCGACCAAGCTAAACCATTTCAGTACAGAGCAGAAATGTTTACATGAAGCTGCTCGGAAAAGTTGATCTGAATTTATAAGCGGATTAGTCAAACTGCCTTAATTAAAGTCCTTTGTGGGAACTGTCGGATTTAAAGTGGCTTTGATTTTATTTGGTTTACTTCTCTTCCAAGGCTAAGTCATATTATGGCCACTTTAATTGTGAAATGGGAAGTTTACTGCAATTTACCTAATTCACTTTAAACTCCTGCTTTTAGTTAATTTAAATCAACTTTCCTGATTGTCCCTGTATAGACAAAACCAAAGAAATGTGAAGACCACTTAAATAGAAACACCTATGAGTAACTTCTAAAAAAATTCAAGTATTTCACCAGCACATCCAGGACATTACTATCTTTGTCACCAACGAGCTTTGGGAATAGCAGGTAACAGTGTCAAGGTCCAAGGAAATGCATTCAGAAATAGATCCTACATCCTAGGATCTATTGAGCTACAGCCACTCATCAGGGACAGCATGGCCAGTCCTGCACAAGAACTTTACTCCAGCCTGAAAAAAAGGTGGCAAGTTAAAAAAATGCCTCTCGGACCTTACCAAAAAACAGGGCTTGGCCTGTGGAGCGGGGAGAGCTGCCTGAATATGTGAAAGAAGAAAGAAAATTTACTTAAGCCTCTGGTTACAATTTCTGTCCTTTCTCCTTCCTGAGACAGTGGGCACTAACAATACTGGTAAAATGCTCTTGGAGCAGACCTGGTCTTCTTTGCCCTTGAATCGTAGAATCATAGAACTGTCTAGGTTGGAAGGAACCTTTAAGATCTTCAAGTCTGACCATCAACCTAACACTGACAAAAAACATCACTAAGCCATGTCCCTCAGCACCACGTCTACCCATCTTTTAAATACCTCCAGGGATGACAATTCTACCACTTCTCTGGGCAGCCTGTTCCAATGCTCAATAACCTTTTCAGTGAATAAATTTTTCCCAATTTCCAGTTTAAGCCTCCCCTGGTGCAACTTGAGGCCAATTCCTCTTGTCCTATCACTTGTCCAGCTCTGCAGGACCATCACTGAGCCAAAAGAAATTTGCCAGACCATCCTGAAGCATCACCTATGAATTTCCAAATTCAAGACGAATCTTTGAATAATTGCTAGTGCAAGTTGCTGCCAGAAGACACTTCAATGCCTACTAAAATCTACACCCTTTTTCATACTGTATTTTTAAAGCTTATAGGTTTGGCCTTATGCAATAGACAGCCAACGTCGCTGCCAGAGGTGTTTGCAATGGCAGGCTTGGTCTCCACACCAGAAGAATGACCAGAACAGGGAACTGCCACATTAAAGGAGAGGGAGTATAAGACGGGCTCCTTGTGCTGTGTGATGAGCAAGGCTGCGTCTATTTGGAGGTGGCTGTAGGCATGACGGAGCGTGAATGGCCCGATTTCCCGTGGGCATAACTCCACTCCAAGGGACTGAGCATAGCAGAGCTGAGATAGCAAAGATGAGCTGCCACGCGAGGTAAGTTATTGTCTCCTGTGACGCCAAAGATATCCCGTACTTAATAGTTCATTGGCTAAATGCATTCAAATGGTTGATACTGCCGCAGCCGGAAATGTCCATTCGCTTAATTAGTTTACCTTTCTCATTTAAGCCAAATGGAAAATCCCCCCGGAAAGCACTCCTAAGCCGGCTGTTGTGCCAGCGTTGATCAGCAGAATCCTTTTGACTTTGCAAAGTTGCCCAGTTTTCCCCCAGAGGATATACAGTCCCTTAATCCCCTACCTTATCACAGCGCCTTATCACAGCCATAATAGGGATGCTCTGGAAATTTCTCTGGATAATCTGACCCCAAGATTTGAAATGGCAGCCACTGATCATCAATGGAGAATGAGCCATTGGTTGACAGGGTTGTTACCCATCAGTGATCTTAATTCCAGGTGTGTGACAGGGTGGACAGGAGATGACTCATCTCTTGTCAGAAATCCTCTGTGTCACAGATTTGCAGTTTTAGCTTTTTCCAGAGGAACCTCAGCTACTTGCCCATAATAAATGATATTCAGGTGACTTCCTCTCCCTTCTCTGGGAGTCATGAATATTTGACTTAACAAATTAATCTTTTCACTCCCTTCATAGGAAGACAGATACTTTTATATATGGAGTGCACGAAACAGAAAATAAAAAAAATAGACCATAAAGGAAAGTGTGCAATTTTCCAGTAACTGTTCATTCGGGGGGGTTAGGCCAGACCCTCAACTGCAGCACAGCAACACTATTTAAATCATCAATTGCATGGCTCCCTCTTTTTCTGTCTCACTGGCCTGATTTTGCAGAAAAAAATCATTCAGAACCAAGACCTGGGTCTAAAATCAGCACTGACCCAAACAGTTTCAGTATAACTGATCCTGTCATCATCTTCCAGCAGTGTTTTGGAGGGAAATTGGACTACTTAACCCATGAAATGGAAGAATTCAAACTGAATTTCTTTTTTTTTTTTTTTTTCATAAAAGCCCCTGAAATGTCAGGGCTGGAGAGAATCCTCCGAGAATCCTCAACGTTAATATTACCACATCATCAAATTTAGCATAATTTACTGTTTTGCAAAGGCACGTTGCCTTCTAGTGACTTGGTTTCAGAGACAGAGCTTGGGATTGGATCAGGTCTCTTCATGCACACGCGTATGGCTTTGGAGGGAGAGGACCCTGATGTGGATGTTTGGTGCTATAACATCAGTCAGGGGTGTTGCCAGCATTTTGTCATACCCGTGTTATTGTATCCGTTCTTTTGGTTTGGGTCTTTTTCTAAGCCTTCTGCAGCAGGGCTGGGTTGTGAAAGGGCTTGGATGCTCATAGTCCTCCTTTTGCTCTATTACATCCCATGAAGAGCTCACTGGGTACAGGCAGTACTTAAATTTCCACACACCACTTACAGTCATCCCTGGAAGGCTAATTCTGCTGTGGTCCACAGCAGGATATCAGGGTCTCAAGCACTGTCCATCTGTTTGCTTGTATTTGCTTCTTCATTTTTTCTTTTGACCTATCAGACGTGCTATTGAGCCCTGCAATTATTTTTCCATTCATCTTCTTCTTTTCTGACTCATTTAGCCAACAAATACTTCTTGACCTCCTGAGCGTTGGAATGCACCATCCAGCTCAGTGTGGTGGAAAGTGTGAATCTGCTGCCTTTGGAAATGCTGGAAGCCAATATCAGGCAACATTTATCCCTTGGACATTTTGTTCCGGTTCCACTCCAGTGCTTGCTCATGGAAGAAAATAACCTTTCGGTCTGAATTCATGCAAAAAGAACAAACCAGCCTGCTCATTTCCTGTCTTCAGGCAGACTTGCCAAAGATTATAGGAAGAGGATCAGTGGGGAGCCGAGGGTCTTCCTTGGGAATGCAGAAGGTGATCAGAGCATCGGTTGAAGAAGCACATTGGTACAGCCAGGTGGCTGCTATGCCCCAAAGGAGACCAAAACTGCTGAGTGTTGCAGCTCACTGATGTTCCTCCCGCACCAAACTACATCATGCCTGGGTCTGACCCCTACAGTGCAATCGCAAGGCTGCCTCTCCAAAAGCATCTCATCACTGAGCTGCTGATTCTCCACAGTTCCTATGAATATACGAGAAAATGAACGTAATGAGAGATTTCTACAAAGAGGGGTGTAGTGCATGCACCAAATGTCCAGGATGAAATGGCACACCCAAAGGCTCCATGCTGAGCTGCCAGGTTGTCTTCAAAAGCATTTCTCATCGCCACTGGCTATTTGTGATTGCAAAGTGGCTATTTTAATCTCAGAGGAGACAACCTGCCTTTCCTCCAGCATTTCTAGCGCAGAAAAACACTGGTTTGTTGTCCTTCTGCAGCTGAAGGGGAATGTGTTGCGGAGGGGGCATGGAATGATGGGGCTTCTGTCATGCTCTTTTGCCATTCCCTTTTTTAATCATGTTCTTTGTTTAGTGAGAAAGGCAGGGCAGGGACTCTGGCCATATGCAAAGAAAAGCAGTTTTGCTATCAGGTAATGAAAGCTGCTACCCAAAAGGAGAATTGGAACAAGGGTGAAAGATTGGAGCATGTTTCCAAAAATTGAAAAAGAACCTGTGCCAAGAGCTATCAAAAAGTGAGTCCTTGCAGTCAAAGATATGGTCTGTCTGGAAGTCTGCCAACGGGTGCTTTTTTCCTAAGATATTGAGGAACATATGCAACACTTATGCAAAAGGAAAAGCCCAAAAAGGTTTCCTCAAAATGGCAGCACAAAGCAGAAGAAATAGCCAATGGGTTCGTTGATCTCAAACTTTACTTTGATGTGTTTCTCACAGAGTTGGTAGGTGGTGCCAAGCTCCCTTTCTCCAGAGCTTCCAGCTGCCTGTGGAATCATGACAGGGTACAGAGAGGTTCGGTGGTGTGGAGGTCCCTCTGGCCACAGCTACAGGGAAGTGGCAGCAGCCTGTAGGACCATAGCATGGTACAGACTAGGGTTATGGTGTTTCCTTATCTCTAGGTCAATATCCTCATAGAAAGTTGCAATGTTCTTTAGCTATAGGAAAGAGAGGGCAGGTGTGTTCCATGATCTAGTCATGTCCCAATCTAGGGATGTAGCTGTCAACTACAGGAGCATCAACGAACAGAGCAGCTATCCCCCAGGGTCATGGGCAGCTCCTGACTCCCTACCCAGGGCTTTCCCAGCCTCACATCAAGGCTGTCCATTCCATGTCTCCCTGGTGGACAGGAGACATCCGTCCTGGGCCAACCATGTCACCAACCCCACTGCAACCTGGGCCACCACCAGTGTTTTCCCTGATATGACCTAGATGCTAGGGCTGGTGCCAGGAACTCATGTGTGGCCCAGCCCTTGGCTACCTGAGGAAAGAGGACAAATGGCTTTGCCATGGCTGGAGGGACCTCCCAGCTTCCCAAAGATCGCAATGAGGCATAGGTTGGGGCTATCTTATCTGTCCTGTAGTACCCTGGCAGCTCTCTGACTGAACTTGGAAGTACAGGAGGAGTATTGGAGTGTTGGAGGACAGAAGATTACCATGTGGGTCATGTCCCTATCCAGACATTTGACTGTAACAGAAAGGAGAAGCAACAGAGGAGGAGCAGCCACCTTCCATTGCCAATGGACAGCTCCTGCCCATCCTTCCTCTGCCCTCCCCTCTTAGCCCCTGGTCACCCAACTTCTTGTCTGACAGCCTGGTCTGGAGAAGCCCTCTTTATACCCATCCTGGGCCACCCATGTCACCAACCCACCCTGTGACATGGCCACTACTGATGTTCTGTCTGCTGTAACACATCTGTGACATCACTAGGGCTGGTGCCAGGAGTTAGTGCTGTGTCACAGTGACACGGTTATTATCTTCCACCACTCAGGTGAGAAGAAACAATTAAATAAAAATAATAAATAAAGTAATTAATCAAATTAAATAAATAACAACTGGCAATACTGGGGTGGGAAACTAGGTAGTTGCAGCAGCTGTTTAAAGAACAAGACCTCAGCAAAAAAAGTAGAAAAGCATTAAAAGCAACAATTCCTACCCCACTGGCCAATTTTAAAGATTTATGTGGTACTTGCTGCTCAGACTCGTGGGTTTGAAGACTAAATTCTGGAAGAAAAATTCTTATCAAGTTGACCAAAAGTAGTATTTCAGACCTTGGAAATTTAAGACATGTCCAGTGTCAAACCCTGCATCCACAAGTGGCTGACAGTGCTGAGCATGGGTCAACATGAACTGCAAGACTCACATCTTTCTTTCCCTCCCACAAACCACATATTTTTCCAGGGTCTGTCCTGTGCTACACACTTCAGTTGGACACTAGAATGAAACACATGAATTAGCTTCCACCTGCTTCGTTCACTGCAGGCTATTACAGACAATCTCTTTAATTGACATAACCAGAGGCAATGGGCACAAACTGAAACACAAGAGGTTTCCTCTGAACATCAGAAAATGCGTTTTTAATGCAAGGGTGACTGAGCACTGGCACAGGTTGTCCAGGAAGCTTGTGGCATCTCCATCCTTGGAAATATTCAAAAGCCATTTGGACACAGACCTGGACAACTGGCTTTAGGCACCCCTGAATGAACAGGGGGTTTGGACCAGATGACTTCCAGAGGTCCTGTCCAACTTCAGCCCTTCTGTGAGTCTGTGATTCAGGCACAGACTCTGCAAATCAGCTGACACACAGTAACTGGTCAAGCCCCTTTAACCTTCTTCCAAGTTTGGCCCAAGGATGGCCACTCCAGTGACTGATACAGGTGATTTACAGTTATCAGAGAGTTTTCCAGGCAGTGGAGCTGTTATCTGTGCAGTCTTCAGCTGGGTGAAATTAAGATCCCCAAAAGGCTCCTTAGTCCTATATGTTTTGGATGTAAACCAAGGAAGTTTTCTAAGGCATCTCATCCACTGCCTTTAGCAGACATATTGCCCTCGAGGAACGCAGGTGTTTCTAGACATCAGTAAAGCTGCTGGGATGAGAACCAGACTGAGCAGCTCTGTACAGTTCATTACCGATTTCTGGGCCTGTGAGGGAAAGAAGGTGCTGAAGCGCTATAATCCCCGAGCATTTGGCACCTTCCTTGCCTCCAGTCTTTGCAGAGATAAGTGGTTACATAGGGTGTAAAGCAGTGACAACTCTTGCCTGCAGTGTTTCCAGATGGGACGAGCAACACCAGCATCTGAGAGACCTCCTGAGAGCTCCTGCCTGCATTTCCAGACACCAGGAGTTCATACGCTTCGGCTAAATTCCAGATAAGCATGTGGACTTTGCGATGCTCTTCTGAATCCAGCACAAGCCGTGAACTATTTAAAGCTTTCCTCCACTCATCATTTCTCATTTCCTCCTTTTACCCAGAAATCCTAATCCCTTGGGGAAGATGCTGTTTAAACCACCTCAGCAACTGAACACATACAGTATAAGAGAAGGAGTAAGGGCACCTTGGCCAGGTTTACATGCTGTGGGAGGTGCCGCAGTTTAGGGATGACAGAACGAGTCAATAGCAAATAAATCCTGGCTACACATTTTTTCACTTGCCCTCTCTTATCATGAAGCCTTTGGAAACCTGGCCCAGTTGGGAACTGATAAAAAGGGGGGGTCTTTGGCTCCCTATCATAAAATGTAGTGATAGGCAGAAAAGTAACTGCATAAAAATGGCACCTGGGTGCTGTAAATATGTGTTCTCTGCAGGTCTCCTGAGGCATATGTGCTGAGTTTAAGGACTGTTTGTGTTTTTTCTCCCTCTGTCTCTTTCCTGTAGCCAGGGATGTGCTAGCCATGTCGAGCTCAGCTCTCCTGCTTCTCCCACAGCATTGCCAGTTAATGTCTGATTCCAGAAGCTGTGCAGTTGGCAATGTTTTAATAAGCAGAAAGAACACAGCTTGATTCTCAGGTAACAGGCTGAGCTAGCTGTGCTGGCAGTCAGAGGAAAAAACATGGTATTGACTTGAAGACTGAGTGAATTTGGAATAGAAATTGCGGAGGAGGAATAAATGTGGCATGCCAGGATGTCACTTTTACACTTTCCAGATGATAACCGCACTTTAAAGTGGAGAATCTCTGACAGTGACGTCCTCTTTTAAGCATCCAACGTCTATGCCCGTACTTGGTCCTCCTGCGAACCCCCTGCTTTTCCAACTCCATCTGACTCACATTGTGTATTCTTCACAAAATGCACTGACACAGGCTGTGTTTATTTGAGTTACTCAGGTTTGTTTCCAAGTTAGAATTACCGTTTTATGAGGATGTAGCTGTGTTAGGAGAGGAGAACTTTGCATCTGTTGGGAAAGGACATTGAAAAGCACTCACTGGGAATAAAAGTTGCAAGCTAAGTAGCACACATCTGACTGTGCTGCATAAAAAAGTGCCTGGAAACTCTTTTCTTGCCCCTCACTGCAATATCTTTCAGGGCATCCGTGAAATCAGCATCCAAGAGAAGTTTATTTCATTACCTTCTGCTACACCATTGACCAGGGTGTATATTCCTGGGAAATTATCAGCTGGAATCTGTCAGTTTGCCAGAAATTTGGGGGGTTACCAAATGGTACCGTAGAAGGAACAGATACATCCTGCAGGGCAAGGCCACATCTGGGTGTGTGACAGCAGCGTGCCCACCATGCCCTGGTACAGAGGGGAGAGGGAAACACAGCAAAAAGGGGAAGCCAAAGGCTCAAAGTAGTTCATGTCCTTTCGGCTGGCAGGTTCAGTCTTTGCAGGAAGACCCCGTGGCACTGAAATATCTAATTTATTTTCAGGAAAGGGTGAAAAAGGATTAAAAGCAAGAAATCAGGCTTTTTGCTTGTCTGGAAGAGAGAGGCAGTTTGATAATAAGCCGCTTTCCTGTCGGCAGCTCAGGGTGATGTGCTTCCAAGAGCCACGTCCCTCAGGACAACACCCTCGATGAGTGCAGAAATCTCGTTAGAGTGTGAAAGCCGATGTCTGTGTGCAGAAAATGCTGAAGCTTCTTCCTGAGGGCAAGGAGCTGACCCTGCAAGAGAGGGATGTTTCACAAACTGACCTGAACCGGGAGCCTTCCACCCCCAGGAGAAAAACACACATCTTTCTGTCCCCTGCATCTGGCCTCCAGGGGCAACCCTTCCCTTCCAGGGCTCCAAAGGCATATCGAAACAAATGTCTCTGAAAAACATCAAATCACTGTTTTATCAGACCCCATTCAGCACCAAAGATCAAAATCAAGCCCACGTAAAAATCACCAGCAATATGTGATTCAGGGAAAAGTCAAAAGCACAGCAAAACCTGTCGTTTGCCTCTAAAAGGTATATTTGCAGCCTGATTATAATACTCTTGGAGAATTAGAATGTGAAAATAACTGTAAAGCTCTGAATATCACACTCCACCCTCCAGAACCTGTATTATGTAAACAGTGAATAAATGTTACTACTGGAAAAAAGGTGAGTTATTTTTAAAATTTATTTTAATGTTACTGTGTTATTAATAACATATTTAGAGAATTAATTTCAGCTGTGTTCCTAGATCCAGTAAAATAATTGCATGCTCCAGGACAGCAGTAAAATGGTGAGGAACTACATACATCTTAGTGACCAGTTCTTTAAATATACTGCTGAAAGTTTGCAATCATTGTCACAGCTGGCTCAAGAGAGACTTCTTAACTAATTATAGATCAAGCCATGCATTAAAATTAAAACCATTTGCAAGATATTACGGCAAATATAATGTTCCCAAGAGATAATAGACTGACAGTCTTGGACCCTTAAGTGGCTGTGTAACCTCTGCAGCTCAGTCAGCGCAAAAACAAGCTTTCAAACACCATTCCCCTGTCACGCCTTCAATCAGAGTAACTAGAAATACTGCTTAGGACAGGTCAGTTCTCGGCCATGGAGCCTGTGACCCCTCCAGACACCACCAGCTCAGGTGGACATGTGTCTGGTGGGGTCTGGTCTGAGGTCACACCACGAGATGCAGAGACCACCAGGACATTTTCACGTTTTAACAGCCCCAGACTAACTGCCAGACTGAAAAAGCACTTAAGCCCCCTTTTTTCAGCCAGTCCTGTTTGGGACCTTTCTCAAGATACTGCCTAACCCATTGAATTTCTTCACCTGAAGACCCTGTAGCAGATGTGCTAATCACAACACACATTGCCCCGATAAACTACTAAGATTTTGTAAGATCTTGGTCGTTACAGTCTGGTTTTGGGTTTTACAGTACTTTGAGTGATGGGATCTTGGTCCATGATTATTAGCCTTGCCACAATATAAAACACACAGAATAATACCAGAAGCACTGTGCTCCTCAGAGCTGTATTTCAAGAATGTGACTCTCATTTCCTGATTTAATACTGCCACACTCAAGCAGACTTGGTTCATTGCATGGGCCTAATAAGAAGACTTCGTAAGTATTTTTAAATTGTGGATAAATTGAGAAAGAGGAGAAAGGTGGAATATATTGGCAAGTAAATCATACTAATTTGTAAATCAGAATTTCCAGGATTTTATCCCGGAACAAAATCTGGGGCTGAGTGGCTGACAAAGGTTAAAGCCCAGTGAGCACAGGCAACTAATCTTTATCACCTTGCACTACAGCCCCTTGCACTGCAACTCAATCACTGAAAATAAAAAATAGAAGAATAAAAGAATAAAAAGATAAAAAATAAAAAATTAAGATTTTTTTTTTTTCAAAAAAAAAAAAAAAGCAATACACAGTACAGCCTTGGACATCAAAAGGACCAAGCAGACTGTCGGAGGGGAGTGGGTTTCTTTCACTTGCTTGATCTTTCCGCTCCGGCTAAAATATTATTAATATTTCAGTATATTGACTGCTGCACACTTTTCTGGAGCAGAAACTTTAAAAACCAAGCCCATGTGATAGAGGGATGAACCTGAATGCTCACTGATTGAGACCAATTGCAAGAGACAACACTGTAGAAAAGTGGACAAGAACATGGAGTGAAGCTAAACCACCTTTTCTTTTTTTTTTTT